>SRSE01000096.1:0-31327 GCA_005024645.1 Planiliza haematocheilus | reverse complement strand
GTCTTCTGAAGACGGCGTCGCTCCACAGATTCTGCAAATAAATCTGAAAATGAAGGCGGTAAGAGTGTGGAAATGTATTAAATACGTTCACCGAGGCTCGGTTTCTATCGTTCATTGATAGACGGATAAAATAATGAGCATACGTACGGTTTCATTTCAGTTTATTTCACCAGAGAATTCATTTAAACAGCCAAACAATAAAAAAAATAATAATAAAAAAACTCTGAAGTCTCCCTACTAACTGATTGTCCTCCTCCTTTTGTATGGAAGATTTAAAATACAACAAAGAAATAAAAATAAAAACGCTGTATCCGTTAAATGTGTCGTGATTGAAATGAAAATGCTGTGATTGAATTTTTTTTTTTAAAAAAGCAAAACAGAAACGTTTTATTTATGCTCTCGGTTTATTAAGAATCAAGTGGTGAGTGGACTTTCTACATCTGGCGGTTTAATTAATTTATTACTCTGTTTTATTCTATTTTTACATTTTAAATCTTCCATATGATTCAAACATAGAAAGACGTGATCGTAGACATATAACGGACAAGTGTTTCAGTCATGACAATGGTTGAGAACTTCTTAATTAGTGGAGTAGTCTTTGTTTTATGCTTAAACTGCCTCCGTCTAATGATAATTCATGAATTATTTGTAGTTAAAAAGCCAAAAGAAGGACATTAAAGGATTTGTTTCCATCAGCTTTGAGTGAATTGTGGACCAAATGATTTAAGGTGAAATTTAAATGCGTAGTTTGCAAGATTGGAAAAGAAAATTGACGCAAATCTTCCAAAGCGCACCCTTAAATCTCTTTATGTTTCTGGCTCAGTTTCCTTTGGATGCCTCCAGATGCAAAGACTTTTCTCTCAGAAATGTGTTTAAAAAAAATAAAAAATAATAAATTGAAGTTAAATAATCTTTAGGCAGCACTGCACATCATGTCTCTGGTGTAAAGTGTGAAATCTGCTCAGTGCTTTTCCTCCTTTGCTCAACTTCTGCCTTCATTTCGTCACCTAAGTAGTGCCTTAAAGAGTAGAAGAGAAAGTCGATTTGGAAGGGAAAGCCAAAAAACTAAATAAATGGATAAAACATATGCGTGCACGTTGGTGATTTTCACTCAAAGATGCTTTTTAAGCTCAAATGAAACCATCGTTCAGTCACTGTTATTAGTTTTTCTGCTATTTATCTCTCAAAATGAACTAGGTTAATTTTGAAACCATCTACAAGTTTTAAAAACAAGATTGTAACGTTTAGATTTTGGCCCCAGCGCTAAAGAACAGCTAGCTCAACCTGTGTGTTTTTCTATATACATATATATATAAAATAAATCTATTTGAGGAAAAAAAATAAAAAATATTGTTCGTGAGTTGAAGAAAAGATTCTGAATGAATGTTCCGGTACCGATGGTTTCACCGGCGTCGCGGTCTGTGTTTCTACCGTTGTTTGTACAAATGCGACTCTCCTCGTTGTCTATTCTTGTAACGTCGCTGTAGGAAACAAACGCTCTGCTGGGTTGACTGGACTCTCGCCAGGAAACACAACTCTGGTCTGAGGCTGGACCCAAAGCCCAAGTCGGTGACTCTTCTGAGGAAGTGGAGAAGTGGGCGTAAAATCCAGATCATGTCCAAATATCCAATAAAGAGATGTTTATACAAATTAAAAGTCTTTTTGTGTTTTGTTTTTGTTGTTATGTTTGTTATCATCTAACAGTAGGATTTAATCAGAAGTATGAACAATGTGAGCTGGGAGGCTAGGAAGAGTCAATGTTAGCTAAGAGGCTAGGAAGAGTCACTATTAGCTAGGAGGCTAGGAAGAGTCACTGTTAGCTAGGAGGCTAGGAAGAGTCACTATTAGCTAAGAGGCTAGGAAGAGTCACTATTAGCTAGGAGGCTAGGAAGAGTCACTATTAGCTGAGAGGCTAGAAAGAGTCACTATTAGCTGAGAGGCTAGGAAGAGTCACTATTAACTAGGAGGCTAGGAAGAGTCACTATTAGCTAGGAGGCTAGGAAGAGTCTGTGTTAGCTAAGAGGCTAGGAAGAGTCACTATTAGCTGAGAGGCTAGGAAGAGTCACTATTAGCTGAGAGGCTAGGAAGAGTCACTATTAGCTAGGAGGCTAGGAAGAGTCACTGTTAGCTAGGAGGCTAGGAAGAGTCATTATTAGCTGAGAGGCTAGGAAGAGCTACCATTAGCTGAAAGTTAGGACACTAGGAAGAGCTATTAAAAGCTGAGAGGTTCGGGGCCTGGGAGGAGCTACTATTTAGTTGGGAGCAGGGGCGGATCTAGGATCCTAGGAGATCAGGGGCTTAGCCCTTACGGTGCAGATACCGATTAATTTTTTACATCTTTTTTTGGTGCACACAAAACTACAATTTGTTGTACTTCAACCTGGAACATCAGCACGCTTTGCAGCGGCTGTTGCCGGTGTCGATGGTGGTGAAGCTGTCCGCTTTTTGAAAAAGCTTCTGATGTCCATTGATGCGAAGCGATATCCGATGCTGTTTCAAATTTGCCGCGGGGGCGCTCGATTCGGGGACGCTGGCACCAACGAGATCGAGAAACACTTCTTCTTCTGGACAGGTAGGCTACAGGCTGCTTTCCTGCGCATGCTGCCACTCTGGTGAATTCCGGTACTGCATTTTATACTCAGCCCAGCGCAGATGCGAGATCCGGGGCTCTTCAGAAAACATCCGGGGCTTGAGCCCCAGGAGCCACCCCCTAGATCCGCCACTGGTTGGGAGGCTAGAAAACCCGGAAGAACTATTATTAGCTGAAATGTACTATTAGCAGTATTATTCTCTCACAGTGGATAGGATTTAATCAGAAGTACTGTATGCTGAATGTGAGGTGGGAGGCTAGAAAGCTAGGAAGAGCTACAAAGCTATTCCTAGCTTCCTAGCCTCTCAGCTAATTACTGGATGTTGGGCTACATTAGCTGAGAGTTAGGACGCTAGGAAGAGCTACTATTAGCCGGGAGTTTAGGAAGCTAGGAGGAGCAACTATTAGCTGGGAGGTTAGGAAGCTAGGAAGATCTACTATTAGCTGAGACATACCATTAGCTGGTATTATTATCTCACAGTAGATAGGATTTAATCGGAAGTATGTTGAATGTGAGCTGGGAGGCTAGGATGCTAGGAAGCTCTACTATTCCTAGCTTCCTAGCTAATAGTTGCTCCTCCTAGCTTGCTGGCTAGAAAGCTAGTTGCTATTAGCTGGGAATGGGACTTATAAACAACAGATAATGTAAAGTGTAATTCATTGTAACCAGATTTGGTCTTGTAATTCCACATAACCCCACAAGATGGCGCCTCCTTTTGTTTGGCGGTGAACCAAAGGTTAAAGTTCACTCTGTCCCGCCAGTAACAGTGTCATAAATTGTACCTACTATATTCAGCTGCTCAGATCTGTGGTAAGTTTCTCCGATTCATTAATTCATTTTAACATCTCAGCAGCCTCTGGGTGGGATTTAATGATTTTGTGACGATGTCCATGATGCACATCAGTTAGTTATTTAGAGGCTAACGTGACCACGCTAACAGCTAGCTAGCTTAACTGACATTAGCCTTCAATTTAGTCAGAAGAGACACTATCAGGTAATGCCACTTTACCTATACAGGTAAAGTGGCATAAACGGGTAAGTTTTGTATTAATTAATAACTGTAACTAGTTTGTTTTGTGCTGATTACACAACATTAAGTGTTTGTGTAACTAGCCTTAGCTGCTACAGGCTATGTAGTGTTAGTGTGGTGCTAGCTGGTTAGCTGGCTAGCTAGCTAAACTGAACTTCTCCGTGAGAGAGGAGGCAGGAGGACACAGGTGGATTATATCCTGTGGAGAAGCTGTAATCTGGAGGAGAGAGTGAAGCTAGGAGGTGATGTGTGAGATGAAAGGGAGAGAAAAAGACAGAACAGGGGACAAAGTGGTGGAAGTTGGAAAAAGGAAGAGGACGGTGTGGTTTTTTAGGGAGGAGTTGTAAGGAGGTGGAAAATGTTCAGGGGTAGCAGAGTATGAGGTGTGTCATCTGGAAGGAGAAAGGAGTAATGGAGGTAAAATGAGGAAGCGCAGGAGAATATTCAGAGGAAGAGGAGATGCAGGAGAGCTGAAGGTAGAGAGGGATTTGTACCAGAGTGGAAGAGGAGGTAGAAAAGTTACTAAAGGTGAAGTTAGTTTGGCACTGAAGAGGATGAAGAGTTGGAAGATCTTGGAGCGTGAGAGGATGAGCCAGAGAAATGGAGGAGTGGTAGTACAGTACAGATATTCAAGAACAAGGATGATGTGCAGAGTAGTGGAGACGACAACGGTGTCAGCTGCACAATTAAGATATGGAAAGGAGTAGTGGAAGCTCAGCTGAGGAGAGAAGAAGGAATTTATTTGTGAGCTGTAGGATGGTTTCACACAGAGAAAGAGGACGACAGGTGCAGTATGTGCCCTGAGAAGGACGGTGTAACAGGAGAGGAGCTGCTTCTCGTTTGCTGTGGTGATGGACGGACTGACAGGTGAGGTCAGGGAGGGCAGGAGGAGGAACCCGAGTGGAACGGAAAGGTTTACAGGACAGGAGATGATGAACAGTTTTAGAGACGGCGGCTTTGAGGAAGAGCTGGAGGTCGCAGAGCTGAAGATGGACGTCAGACGGACACACGGCGTCTCCAGGAGAGACATTAAACTCCTGACAGCTGTGCAGGACTCTGACTCACAGGTAGTAATATTTTGTTCTTGTTTGTAAATGTCTGCACCGTAAACATTTTAGAAAAGCTGGTGGTAAAATCAAATAAGACGTTTGTTCTTTATTTATTTCTAATTATTATTTTATTTCAACATGAAGTGATGTCCAGCACATCCAGCAGAGGGCGCCAGACGCCACGTGGAGAAGCTGTTTCTTTCAAACTCATAACTGTGAGTCCAAGTTTTTCATCTTTCTCTTTATTTTATTAATAATTTACACCATTAGACCAGACTCCTTTGAAAAAAGGCACATTTTAAGATTTCCTCAGTAAAACAGGCTGCAGTTAAAACAACATGTTATAACTCACTGATTCTATGGTAACAATACTTCCTGTTTCTATTCCCAAAGCATTATGGGAAGTGTTGTCCAAACACAGACTAATAACAAGAGAGACAAGAGTTTATTTTCAATTCAAAAAAGCGACAGAGTCACAATGAGAGACGTTAAATTTTATTCAGAAACGTTAGAAATCTTCCATAGATTCATCTTATTTACGACGCTTAGAAAAAGATCTTAAATAAACGACTAAATAATAAATAAAGATGCTTTCTGATGCTTTATTATTATTAGTTTTTTACAGAATATAACATTTTGCTAATCCTTTAATTTCTGAGGAAATTTCCTGGAAGAAAAAAAAAAAGTAATTTGGTAGAAATGATGTGTTTTAAATCTTCTAGTGAGCACACGAACACTTTAACGTGTCAAATTAATTGTTCAATAATAAATTAATGATGAATTAAAATGAAGTTTTTTCTTTTCTAGGAAACTTCCAGTTGAAGGAACCGACCGTCTCAGAGTCAGGTGATGCTGTTTGAAGGTCGGCTAACAGATCCCTCCGCTTCTAGTCTTTGTGCTAAGCTAGGCTAAACGTGAAACTGATCGATTCCTCTTAAAGGTTCAGCTGAGGCAGAACGAAGGACGTGAGGGACAGGTGGGAGTGTCTCAGCTGAGGTAGGTGAGGACGACGGACTGGATGGGGAGCCGGCAGACGGGACACAGCTTGTTCCTCTTCTTCAGCTTCCTGGCGCAGACGTAGCAGGACATCAGGTGTCCCGTTCGGCCGTGGACGATGCAGCCGTTCTTGGGCCGGGACTGACAGATGAGACAGGGGTCCAGGCACGAGTCCGGCAGACGCCACTCGGCCGAGACGCTGCGCTCCAGCTCGGGGAGCGGCGTGGGCGGCGTGGAGGTGGTGGCCGAGGACGACGGGACCAGCTCCTGGGAGTCGATGGAGGAAGAGGAGGAGGAAGGCTGGGAGTCCTGAGTCCACAGCTTCTCCTGGGACAACGAGGACGACGAGGGCTGGGACGAGGTGAAGAGGTCCTGGGAGTCGAGGGCGGAGGAGTCGGAGAGACACTGAGACTGATGAAGAGGAGGAGTTTTTGCTCTTTTCCCGTCTGGAACGTCAACTCCTTCATTCTCCTCGACGTCGGGACCTGAAGGAGACACAGTCAGTGAGAAACACATTGACATGGACGGAGACAACGACTGGACACCACCTCCTCCTCTAAGACTCTACAATGATGAAACTAAAAGTCACCTGGGGCTTCTTTGGCTTCTGATTGGCTGCTCGGCTTCGGGGGCAGGGTTTTGGGACCAGGGGAGGCGGAGTCAGGCAGCTCCTCGGGCAGCCAATCCTGGCGCAGAGTCCAGCAGCGGAGACAGTTTCTGGGAAGAGGAGGATTCAGCTCGTCACACTTCACACAGCGCCAGTAATCCTGAGAAGAGAGAGAGAAAGAGAGAGCGGACGGTCAGAGGTAAACAACAAGAAAGAGAGTTAGACGGATGAATGGATGAGTTTATGTCGAGACTCACAGCCTCAGTGATCTCTGTGTCTTCATCAAAGGAGTCTTCATCATCTGCCTCAAAGATTGTCACCTCATAAACCTGGACACGAGACGTTAGATTAGACAAACATGAAGAAATCTGTTTATAGATCAGATTTAAATATATAAATATATAAATCGTCCCAGCTGTCTCTTTACCTGATCGTCTGCAGAGAGAGACGCGTCGTCTTCGTTGTAATCGTCTGAATCCACCGACTCCACCTCAAACTCCACGCTGAAGTTGTCGCTGTCGCTGCTGGAGTCTGAAGCCGCCACCGTGACCTCTGACCTCCCGGACTAGAATCCAGAGCAGAGGGTCCACCGTTATAAACGACATGAACAGTAAAGGTGGTGCGTCCCGGGGACCGCGTGTCCCGGTGACGGCGTGTCCTGCTCACCGTGCTGTGAGACTCCTCTGATTGGCTGCTGTGTCTGTCCCGCACGCCTCCAAGTCCACCGATCACGCACCACGACAAGCTCTCGTCAAAGGTGAGGGAGTAGCTGTCAGACCTCCGCCTCTTCCTTCCTTCCTCTTCGTCCTCCTCCTCCTCCTCCTCCTCGTCTTCCTCTGTCCTGTGAGAGGGTCCTGCACAGACCACGTGGGTGGAGTTTAAATCACACGGCTTTGTGTCTGAGCTTCAACGCAGCGTCTCAGATTCAAATTAGAAACACACCTGGATCACTGCTCCTGCGACTCCTCCTCCTCCTCCTCCGTCTTCTCCTGTCTGGTGACGAAGAGCGACTCTCTGCGTCTGCCTCCTAAAAACACAAACAGCATCTCATTAAAGCTTTAATTCATCATCTTCCCTGTAGCTCAACTCGTCCATCATGTGTCTGACATATTAAACAGCTGCTGGACAGATGTGCGTCTTACCTCCGTCCCTCTGTCCGTCTGGCTGCTGCTTTGTGTTTGGCTCAAGTCTGTAGTCGAGTCTGAGAAAGAGAGAGAGAGAGAAAGAGACGTGTTTGTAAACTTTTCATTTCTTCACTCAGGTCGTCGACTTTAAAGAGCGACGACTAAACCGCTTCAGAAAAGACGCCACCACAGCCAGACTACGACCAACAGGTAGGAGCCGTGTGCACCTGAGAGGACGTGACTCTTCAGGCGGCCGTAGTCGGGTTTTGTTAGGAGGCTTTTTGTTCCGTCTCGTTCTAAATGAAGCTTTGGACATAAATGTGACGACTGAAACACTAAGGAGACGTGTTTTCCTACCTTGACTCTTCACAGCGACCAGGTTCTTGGTGATCATAGCAAACAGAACTCTGAAACACAACACAGAACCTTTTTTAAATCCCTCCAGACTCTTTGAGACTTACAGACGGTCGTCCACCGTGGGTCGTCCTCGTCCTCTGACTCACCGTGGCTCTTTGACAGAGAAGCTGTCGAGGCCCAGGACCCGTCCCAGCGCGTCCTGGGCGCAGTGGACGATGTGCTGCTGCTTCTGGTCGTACAGCTGCTTCTGCATGATGTACTGGCCCAGGTAGAACATCACCTGCAGGACGGACACGACAACCAATCAGCTTCTCACGTCACGTCTGCACTGATCTTGCAAACTCAAAAGACTCAAAGTGTGTCGTACCTCCTTCATGGTGAAAACATCTTTAGTAGCTCCAGCGTGTTGCAGCAAAGAGCAGAACTCAAGCTTTGGTCTGACCTGAAGGAAAACACACAAACACAATGTTAAATCATAGCTAGCTCGCTAACGGTTAGCTAAGAGCTAGTGAAGCTAGCGTCTCTCACCAGTTTGTTGTCGTCGGCCGTGTCGGGGTTGAGCGCGTTGTCAGCGGACATGTTGACGCTGAATGATCCTGTTCACAAACACAAAGCAGCTCATTATAACGACTGTTAGTCATGTGACCGAGTTATTTTTAACAGCATTTCTGCTCCTCTGTGTTCAGACTGAGCTCAGACCAGCGACGCTGCTGCTGAATATTCAGACTCATGTAGCGTGAGGCTGCATCTTCTTAGAATTAGTGATTAAACCAGAGGGTTGGGCGGTATGACGGTATTACACCATGTGACGGGGTAAAATCGTCTACCGGTAGAGTACCGGAAGAGAGCAGGGTGTACGACCGTTGCGTGCGTACAAAAAAACGGTCCTACGTACTCGCTAAAAGTTCAGATGTATCAAGAGTGAAATGTCCTGAACTTTGTCCGTGCCAACACCAACGACGTGTCTGGTCGTACGTAGGATTCTACAGATGTGGATCCTTTGGCTTTGACACTTAGAGCTGATGCTGGGAAACTGTCATCAATGTGAAAACTATTACTCCGACCGATCGGGACTGAGCCAGTCGACCCTGAGCAGAGCCATGCAAGCCGTGTGGGACGGAGTTATCCTCATGTCAGCCAGGTAGATCAGATTCCCACAATGCATCTGAACAGGTCAACATTAAAGAGCAATCTGCAGCCAGAGACGGTTTCTGAATGGAATCAGAGCTATGGACTGCACACACATTGATAGAAAAGCACCATGGCATGAATTAGTAAATGTCAACAGGAAACATTTTCATTCATCAGTGTACAGATCATACGTGATGAACAAATGCAAGTAAACATTGTGGCAGCGTGACAAAGAGACATTTATGAGCATCTCCACTCCAGTGAGCAGCGTCTCCAATTCACTTTCTGTCAACTTTTTCTTCTACTTTCTCGTCTTACTCATTCTTATGTTTTTGTTTTCTGATCGTGCAGAGAGGGGAATCTCAGGTGCAGGGTCAATTTAAATATAATTATGCATATTTAAAAGGGGCGTGGACAGGGAGGAGTCAGGTACGCTCGATTGGGATGTACAAAAGAAAATGTGCTTCTAGATCTGAGCCTACGTCAGAATTTAGAAGGAAATCTACGCAACTCTTCGTACATGAGGCCCCAGATGTCTGCAGCATCTCTCTGAGTCGCTGTCATTACACCTCCTCGACACACGGGGCGCTGCATTTAGAAAATCCGACAACGAACAAAGAGTGACGCGCGACTGTTGCTGCTGAAGGTGGAAACGCCAGTAACATCTTCCACCACGTTTAAGTTAAAACATGCGAAGCAGTATTATGAAAGCCAAAAGATATTTTCTTTAACACTCGTGCTACCTTTGGGGTCTCTGGGACCCCAAGTGAATCGACAAACAGATAGAGAGCATGCAGGAGGGATTAAATAATGATATGCTGCTGAAAACGATTAAATGCGTCAGTAAAGTTATTTTAAACCATTAATTGACTTTACTGGCGGAAGAAAATATGGCAATATAAACCGTTACGATGATATAAGATGTCGCTCATACCGCCCATCACTACTGGAGCTGATTGATTAGTTTAACTCTCATTTCTCTGTGAGTTACATCTGGAAATATCTGAATTAAAACTCAGGATTAACTTTATTTGCACTTAAATGTTTGCAAAAGGTCAGAAATATCATGTTATTAGTTGTCTGGGTTAAAGCTGACTTGCCAGTTTATTAGGTACACTAATTAATGCATCCTAATGCAACAGTCCTGCACTAAAATCCTCCTTCATGACTGTTTTAATGTTTTTGTTGAAAGGTTGGAATTAAATATTCAATAGTTCTACAAACCACAGCCTCCAAAAATGAAAACCAAATCTCTATGAAGTTAACTGATAGTAATATTTAAGAAGTTATAACCACTAAAAGTTTGTAATTTCTCTTTCACACATCACTAACAGGATGCTGTCATGGTATAAAACATTAAAGATAAAGAAATAAACACAGCCCCAGGAGCTAAAACGTATATTTAATATAGTTCTTTATCACTGTATTCAGGTGTGAGTATAAATAAAGTTCTTACCAGTATTTACAGAGAACAAATCCACGTTCAGCTGTCCATCCTGTGCAAGTCAGAGCAGATAAAGTGCAGTAGTTAGAGAAGAGGCGAGCAGCAGAGCAGCCTCTTATACAGCAGCTGAGACATGTCAGGACTAGACCAGACTACATGACTGGGCCTAGCCTAGCCGCGGCCTATCAGGGGCTAACCATGACCGCTCAGGGCTGAGTCAGCATGAGCAGCACGGGCAGCACGTTTCATGTTTAAACTGACAGTACCAGCTGATTGACTCACAGCGCTGTGTGGAGACATGCCGAGACTAGTCTACAGTGACTCATCCACGTCCAAGTGAGGTAACCACATTAACCACGTCTGGTAACCAGCGGCACACCAAACCAAAAAAAATAAAAAAAGAATCAGACGCGAGTCTCCAGGATATTAAGAACCAGGAAACCACACAAACAAACAAACAGTTTCTACTCATGCAACTATTTTGTATTAATGTTTACTTTTCCTCGTCTTGTGCTTTCTCCCTAACGACATGCTGCTGCTGCAAACTGCAACTTTAAATTATTATGTCATCTTATCAGGCTGACAAATCCACATCTGGAGTTTTAGTGCAACATTTAAGTGTTAAATTCTTTCTTTTGATATCTTTTATATTATTTATATGAGTTTCATGTTTGCTAATAAAACCAGAAATGAAGGATAATTGTTTGATTTTGATTTTTTAAACATAAAAACAGTATTTCTGATGTAAAACAGAAATGTTAATACTAGACTAAATTGTCTTTCTACTAAAGTGATTTAGAATAAATAAATAAATAAATCAGCTGTATTTGTCCTTCAATGAAACCAGAAGCAGTCGCTCTAACAGACGTAGATCTTTAAAACAGGTCGGGACAAGTTCTGCGCTATGTTTTCATGTTTCATAATGTTTTCTTGGGGGGGAAAGCCTGAAAACTTTATTTCTTGCATTACAAGCCACTGAAACTACATCTGTGCTTCGTTTAGACCGACAGAAAAGATTTAAAATCACAGATGGAAACAACTTCTTCTTCATCAGCAGCAGCTACAAAAACCTCTGGTTCTATATGAATCAAATAACGACTGTTTACTTTTATTTTTTCATATATTAAAAAGGACAAAAGGTAAATTTACGTTAAATTTAAAATGAAATAGTTTTTTTATTTTATTCTAGAGTCTAACATCAAACTTGAAAAAGCAAAAAGTAAACCGACAGACATGGTATTAACACGATGAATGTTAATTACAGGCATTTTTAAAGCTTTGAACATTTGTTTTTATTCATAGATATTGTGTTAAAATTAGTTTAAAACTTTATTATTTACTGGTTAACAGATTAGTTATCCACTCTAAGACTAACTGACCATTTGCTGCAGCTACACCCCGTGACATCTAAACAGCAGCTGATCGTGATGACCAGTGATGGAACAGGACGTCCTGACCGTGACATCCAGGGGTCAACTGATTCAGTGACAGCAGCAAAACATCTAAACAAGAGCCGCGACTAAAAAAACATCCAAATAGCTGAAAATTAGTCACGAAAATCTGAACTTTTATTTTTTATTTTTAATGCAATTTACAAGAAAACTGACATTTAAACAGAACTTTGACCATTTTCAAACTTGTAACTGTGCAAATTTGATTTATATAATTAATTAGAAGTAAACTTACAGATTAAATATAATTTATCGATTTTTTTTTAATGTTTATTAAGTGCAAATCACTTTAAAGTAAATTTAATTATGTAAAGAATGTGCACAGCAATGTCCAGGCTAAAAATAAAATCACACTGGTGTGGATGAGCGGACAGAGTGAGTCTGTACAGGAGGAAGAAATGAACAATGTGCATGAGTCAGCTGTTAGACTCACATGAAGGGAAATATGCCCGGGCTTGTCCCGCTCTCTCTCTCTCTCTCTCTCTCCTCCACAAACACAACAACGGTTTAACCATTTCATCATCTATAGATACAGGACCTGCACTCACTCTCTCTCTCTCTCTCTCTCACTCGTATCGGTGCAGAATTATCAGCAAACAGTTAAACAGCTCAGACACTAACGGACACCTCGTCTGTACCAGAGACTGGAGCTCTACTGGTTGCACACGTCGGTTTGCTAATGCTAATACTTAACTATAATTTAATGCAAAGTTTCCTTTGCTTGCTATTCAAATCATCCGCGCTAAACAAATTATTATTTAATTTAAATATCACGCAGTTTTCTTGTCAATAAAGCAGCGATAAATTAGCTAACGTGCGTAACAAACGTTTAGTTGTTACTCTCGCGTATTAGCCAAGAAGCTAAAAACAAAGTTAGCACCTAACTTTATCAAAATAAATAAACACAAAACCATTAACCACAGTTACTACAAATTAAACGTAAAAGACAACTGTAATTATGTGTATTTTACGAACTTGAATAAACCTACGAGGCTTTTTTATTCACCCCCAGCGAACAAAACTACGCGCGCGCTATCGCCCCTCGCTCCAGGTCACACTACATCAGGAAACTCCGCGGCTCCCGCGGCCTGCTAGCACAATGCTAACCACCTGCTAACTTGCGCTTCAGTCAGGGTTGCAGTTTAACTCCAGCGAGTTTCACAATTGTTTACGCACCTTTTCGTTCACTGGCGATTAAATATAATCCTTCAACGGTGGTTATCCGCCAGTTTATCGGGCAGTTAAAGGACTAAAACTCGGTCTCTCGTAACTCTGTTTATCGTTCCCTCGCTCCTGGTGGAGTTCTTCTTCGGGTGGCGCCCCTAGCGGCTAATAGTAGTGAACTGGCAGCTCTTCTTCTTCTACTGGAATTTCTGGTAGTTTTAATGGTACTCTACGTGTTTACTGCCCCCCGCAGGTTAAAATGATTGACAAATTAATATATTTCCATATTTCTTGTACATTTGTTCATATTTTTTTGTTAGATTTTTTATTTATTTACGTGTGGGTCTGAAGAATGTTTTTTTATGTACAACTGAGCAACTGTGACAAGTTTGTTCAGTTTGTCTTAGATATTCTTAGTCATAAGTAAGAAGCTGAAAAAGGATGTTTCGGTTAGCATATGACTCATTATTTAGTTGTTAACTAATGAAAGAAGAAATAAAACAAAACATAAATTATTTTATGAGTATATTGTAACTGTTATTTAAAATGGACACTTGTAGTTGCCCAGGTCAGATGTTAATGTGTTTTGTTTGTTTACAGTGATTTCCAGTCAAGCACATCTCATGGAACATGTTTCAAATAAGACACACACACTAAGCCACTACAGGAAACACAGACTTTAATTTTGCAAAAACACATTCTGAAAAAAACAAAAAACAAAACTAGCAGTGATTGAAACGCTAGCGCGCTCACGGCTGTAACTCGTAGCCCAAGGGGTCGAGACCTCGGTCCAACAGAGAGAGAGACGACTCCCTGAGCTTCTGCAGGAACCTCCTCAGCTCCTCTTTAGAGAACACCTGAAAATGGACAAGGAGACAAACCATAGGAATGTTTCTTTTGCAGGTTTTTAATAATCTTTTCTACTACAGCTCAGTAAGTGAAAACAGCTTTTTTGAGCCTCTACGAAGGTTTTCAGGTTACCTGGTACAAGCGATGCTGGTCAGAGGAGATGATGTCGGCTAGTCGCAGCGCCTCCTGGTGTCTGGAGGAGCTCTGCAGGACGCTGAGCAGCAGGAAGCAGAGGCGAGGCAGACACAGGCCGCGTAACGCCGCCATCTGGTGGCTACGCTCCGAGTCCTGCTCCGAGTCCTGGAACCCAGAGAGTAAAAAATACATTTCAGCCAACACTTCCAGGTCTCTCTGGTCTCCATGGTGATCACTGGTAAGTAATGACATCTGAATTTTGTTACAGTTCCATAAAGTTTGATAGATTAAAGGACAAAAAGTAAATTTAAAGGTATTTGCTTTTTAAACAAATCAGATCAGCTGCTATTTTGTTTTATTTTATTTTAGAGTCTAAAACCAAACTTTAGAAAACACTTTAAACCTTGGACGTCCCGTGGTAATATGACCCTCACCTGTCTGTTGTCGACCATCCATCCTCCGTCTACGAACAGCAGCACGTTGTAGATTCTCTCCTTCACGTCTTCAGTCAGGACGTCCAGACGAGTCGACCACGCCGACAGAGACGTCTGATAACGACAACGTCAGGTTACTGCTGATATACGCTAACATGTTAGCACGTCTATGGGATTTTCAGTGTGAGTCAACATGAATGCTAATGGCTAACACTGCTAGAGTTGTGCTGTGTAAAGTTTTCTTCTTCTTGTCTTCGTATTTAGGACGCAGAATGCTGAGCTAACAGTCTTGGACCCATCTTTTATAAACAAAGCAGCGTGTGTCGTACCTGGTACTCCTTCTCTCTCATCTCGTTGGCCACCCTCTCTGTGAATTTGGCCTCGGGGATGGGCGCCGGCTTCTGTGGCGCAGAGCTGCTGTGGCTGAACCAATCAGTGAAGGCCTCGTGGGCTTCCTGTTGGACCAGGTAAGGACACGTTCAGATCAATAACCCGTAAGTACTGCTGCTAGACGAGAAGGCCACACTAACTATGACTACACACAGGAAAAGTTGCTTTGGAACCGATTCTGCTCCAGCAAAGCTCTGCTGGGCCAATCAGATTAAGATGCAAATCGTCTCTGATTGGACGTCCAGAGTGAAGTCAGGCTCCATTCAAGCTAAAACCTTCACAGGCCACTTGTTGCGAGATTTCTTTAACAACATGAACGCACCAGGTAGGCTCTGATGCACAGGTGTTCTCTGATGGCGTTCTCGTCCTCTGCAGGGAGGGGCGTGGTCTGACCGACCCCCGACCACTGGCAGTAGATCTCCCTCATTGAATCCTCCGGGACTTTGGAGAACACCGTCTTGGCAGCGTCGTGTCTCTGCAGGGCTGAGGGCGAACGAGAGAAAACGAGTAAGCAGCGACGCACGGAGAGTCTCAGAATAAATGACTGAAATAAATAAATAAATAAATAAATACCCAGGAACTTCCTCATGATGGCGTTGGACTGCTTCAGGGCCTCTGCGCGATGGGCGGGGTCAAACAGCAGCCAGTCGATCACATCGATCTTCCTTTGGTCCTCCTGTCAGAGAACGTAACACATGAGAAGAGAGCGTCCACCATTTTGGTTCCTACAACCAAATCCTAGCGTCCCAGCTAACAGTAGCTCTTCCTAGCGTCCCAGCTAACAGTAGCTCTTCCTAGCGTCCCAGCTAACAGTAGCTCTTCCTAGCTTCTTAGCGTCCCAGCTTGTTTTTTGTTTTCACCTTTGTCGTTCCCGTCTCTAACGTCTGGTTGTGATGCGTGAACTCGGGGTCGTCTCTCTCTCTCACCGTCTCCACCACCAGCTTAGTTATGGCAGAAACATCCAGACCTGCAAAACAAACAAACGTCAGCCATGTCTCAGTCGTAATGTTTGACGTATCAGCTCCTACCCGATCCACCGTCTCACCGGCTTTGGTGGCGAGCTGCAGGCAGAGGGGGCGGAGCTCCGGCTGGGTCACGGTCTCCAAGAAGACGGCGTACTGGGCGGTGGCGAGCTCGGCCGGCAGCTGCCCGACGTAGCTCGCCACCAGGTTCGTCTGCTGATCCCGGATCAGGAGGGAGATGTAGGCCTTCAGGACGTCGACGCACGCCTCCTCCTGGAGACAGAGACGCGTTAAGACACGTTAAGACACGTTAAGACCTCCACGGACTCAAACTACAGCCGAGACGTTTATTATTAAAACTTTACCTTCAACGCCAAACCCAGGGAGCGGAAAAACAACACCAGGTGAGTCATGAAACGCAGCAGGTGAGAGGGGAGGGGCTTGGAGGCCATCAGCCAATCGGAAAACTCCTCCAGCAGACCTGCTCGACACACAAAGGTTAAAGGTCACCAGTGGACTGGAGACGTCACCAGATGATAATCAAGGATGGGCCGTGATGCTTGGTTACCGTCCAGGTCTCCCAGGATGATGAACTTCTGGATGACGTGATAATGTTCTTTAGTTTCCTCCAGAACCCTCTGCTCAAACAAAGAAATGTTTATTCAGTTAAGAGCTTTACGATATTTAATTAATCACATTCAGGTGAGAGTAGTGAGAGGTTCAACCTTTGACTCTGAGGCTTGAAGTTCCTCAAACACCTTCTCCATGGTCCAGCTGAGGAGACAGTCAGATGTTTTTATTTCCTCTAGTCAGGACATTTAAATCAGCTTCATCATCTTTTGTCTTACTTGGCCTCCAGGTATTCCCGCGGCAGTGTCTCCACTTCCTGGTGGGCCATGCCCGACGACATCAGGTCCTTTTCCACCAGCGAGTCGACCATGACTCTGAAGTACGCCCACACACAGTCCTCCCACGACTCACACACTGACAGCAGCTGATGGACACAGACACAATCATGACCTCATATCAGAGGACGGTTTACAGGGTTCAACTTATAATCTAAGTCTATAACATTTATAACGTCAAGGCGCATTTTAAGTAACACCAGGTGTGAACACAGACACTTAAAGCTGGACAACGTGTCCATCAGAGACATCGCTAAATATCTTTATTATACCAGGACGATCTAGTACGAATAGAGAGTAGACCAAATGATCAGCTGATTCAGGAGAGGATGCTATGATGGTTTGTAGCTTCCTAGCCTCTCAGCTAACAGTGGCTCTGGTTGTAAAAGTAGTTTTAGTTCTGCAGATAAACAAAGAGTTCAGATCCTGAGATGAAGCAGCAGCGTCATCACGTTACCGGTTTGAGGTTCCCACTCAGGCTGCCGTAGATCGCTCTCTCGTATCGGTTTAACTGCTCCTGAAACACACACAGCAGAATGTATTTGATTTAAGAAGCTTCGTTTAATACGACGTTTGTTTTCCTGTGTCAGTGTGACGTCGTACCTCCTCAGCCATTCTCCAGCAGCATGCTTTCCAGATTCCTCTCTGAGGGTTTCCTTCAACAGGCTGTAACTCTAAGCTTCCTGCAGAGAGAAGACGCAAACGTGGTAGGGTTGAACTTTTATTTATTTTTATTTTATACTGATGGATGGATGAGGATGATAATAAATGTTAACCTGAGGTCATGTTGGGATCATGGTAAAGCTTCCAGCCTTCAAGAGTTGCTGCTCTCCAGGCCTGACCGCAGCGTTTACACAGCCTTTGAGCCTGGACACAATACGACCGATATAAACCAAACATGTCCACAAAGACGACTGGACTCTAAGTCTCTAATGATCTGATGTCCCTCTACCTCGTCGGTCATCCCCGCTCTGATCAGCGTGAACAGGTTCTTCAGCAGACGGGCATCGTCCTCTCGGTCCAGGTTAGCCAGGGGACGCTGCTGCCGGAGAGGAGCGTCTGGGTCCTGGACAAACACACAGAACCGTATTTATAAAACAACAACAAAAAAGGATGCGCTGAGGCGGGGGGTTGTTTGTCTCCATGGGAACAGTCCTCACCAGCTCAGTCACCAGCGGCACGGTGAAGCCTGAGCCGCTCTTCGTCCTCATCTTCAGAGCGTGGAGGGTGTTCTCCCTAAAAACACACGAGGACTCGTCACTGAGCATCTGAACGTGTTATGTTCTAGTTTGTTTTTTCTGCAAACAGACGGGACACTCACCAGCACACGTTTTTGGCGTAGTACTCTATGTTGTCAGAGAAGTCTCCGATCTGGTCCTTGGCGATGCTCTCCAGCCAATCAACAACCAGCTGCAACACCAAGGAGTTTACTTTGGGTCATTGATTTATTTAGTTTTGGACGTCTCCAGTGCTCGTCACCGCTCTCACGACCTACACTCAGACCGTGAGCCAGGACGAAGCAGGAAGTACAGTCCAGGTGTGCGTTACCTGACTCTGTCGTATGACGGCATCGCGCTGGAAAAGCTGCTCCACCACAGTCTTCTCACTCTCACTGGGACCCTGCAAACACAACGTCATCTTTACAGAATCCCTGAGGTGAAATAAATAAATATGAAACTTAACTCAGCGCTGTGTGCTAGCATGTTAATGTTAGCCGTCACTCACAACCATGTCGGTCATGATGTCATCCTCCAGCGCCAACTGGACCCGGTCCCTGCGGAGACAAGACGGGACAGGTGATGAGTCAAGAGACGAGCAGACGTCCAGTCAGACAGACAACATACTCTTCACTTCCTCCCATTGGTCAAAGTGACGTACGTAACCCGGGGATACGGGCGGCGCCATCTGGTTTTGTTTAATTAACACGGCGCTCTCTGCTCTACTCCACCGGTTATAAAGTAATGCTGGATTACACGCTGTTATGGTTTTGTTTTTCCTTTTCACAGTCCTGCGGGACAGCTTCATGGAGCGGTTGTCAACGGCAACTGTCAATCGTCATGATGTCACATCCTGTTACTATAGCTTTAAAAACTTGAGCATACATCAGCATTACATTACATTAATACTAAAAATGACTGAAACCGTCTTTGGAAACTTTATCGTTTTAATTTGACCAGAATCCCATCTTCTAACATGGAGGGGGGCGGGGCTTATATGACCTATCCTGCACGTGCTTTGTTTGCTTCATTTTTGAGGAGTTGTCATGACATCCATTTTACTACAGTCTGTGTTGGACAGGTACCTGTAGAGCGACGCGATGAGCCTCCACGAGCAGTTCTCCTGCTGCAGCAGCCAGCGGACTCCAGCTGTTTTACTGTTCTGACCCGCTCTCAGGACCACGGACTGCAGGACGTCCACCTTAAATATGGCGTCGGAGACGAGGAGAGCAATTAGTTTGTTAGCTTAGCATAAAGACTAAAAACAGATGGAAGCGTTTGTCTTGGCTCCGTCCAGATCCAACAAACTTTAACGTAAACGCACCTTATCCTGGCAGAGCGTCTGATAATCCTCCAGCAGCTCAAACACCGCAGAGGAAGAGTGTTTCAGGAAGGATGCAAGGAACTCTGGGAAAAGGCTGGCGGCCGCTGGGAAACATTAGAACAGAACAGCGTTAACAGGTCGGTTAACTCACAGCTGGACTGATATCAGAGCCGCCTGGGTGCGTCTGTTTCGCTCACCGGCCTCTCCCGGGTCGTCCTCCTTTAACAGGGCTGAGCTGAGGTTGGCCACGTCGTCTCTGAAGAAGCTGGTGTTTTCCAAGTCGGAGACGGGAGACGGGTACATGCTGTTGGTCCAGTCGCTGTCGTCCAGATTCTAGACACACAGACAGCGTTATGTTAGATCAAATAACTAAATCTGTTCATTACCGATTGTTTCAGAGAGTGTTTGCGTCTCTCACCACGCTGCTGAGTCCATTTCTTGGGGTGTGAGTGTATCGAGGCGTTCGACCTCCCGGAGCCAAAATGGAGGAAACATCTGGAACTCTGGGAGTCACTGAGAGAAACAGAGAGACGTGAGGTTATACAGTCTGCCAGATCAATAAGTACGCTTGTAAATGTTTGTCCTGCACCACAAACGACATCCTCCACATTTCTGACGCCGTTTAAAAGTTAGAAACATGCCGTGAAGGAGGGTTTAGAGCAGGTGGGTTATGTCAAGTGAGTGTCATTTTAATGCTACTAGATGATCATGCGTCGTACCAGCCTGTCTGAACAGTGAAGCCGGGGTGTTCCTCTGCAGGGAGCGGGCTGGCGTTACCGCGGACGAGATGGGGCTGCCGCTGCCGGGCGACGGGACTGAGACCGGGGAGGTTGAGGAAGAATACAGCGCAGTAATTACTGGACAGCTGTGAAAACCTCTCTCTGGTTTCATTTTTCCTAGTAACAGGTTTAAATGATGAACACAAGACTCGCAGTAACACACACTAAAGGATACAGGCCACCTTCTTCCTCCTCCTGCGGGCAGCGACCGTCACCTCGTCGTCTCGAACCACCGGAGACGGAAGATCAGCCTGACCCCTGAGGAGGACAAGACAAGCATGGACTTAATGCAGTACGTACAAACATCCAGTACTACTACTTCTTCCTAAAAGTACTCTTCATGTGTATTTCCATTTCTTGCTACTCAGAAGTTTTATTTTATATTTAATTTAAACCTCTAGTTACTTATAATAATTACAGAGGTTTAATTAATATGAATATGACAACAAACCTTTTGTTTTGTTCTGCTGTGTGCGAAAACACTGTTTATTACTTTTGTTATTAGTCGGCTCTTTTATATAATCCCATTTATTTTATTTTAAATGTACTTTTACGTGGTTTAATCATATTTTGAAGCTCATATTTAGCTTCTCTACATCTGACGCTAAACATTAACAGTTGCTGCTAGCTAGCAACACTAAACAACCGCTGCTTATAGTTTAATTGTCGTCGTTAGCATTTAACTTTAACAAGATAAACATAACAAACTTGAGTGAATATCAGTCACTGCTTAATATGTCAACAAACTAGCACTTAGCCTGCTAGCAACAGCATTGACTGTGACCGGCAGGGTAAGCCGTGTTAGCATCGTTAGCCCCAGCTAGCACTGTAAAACCACCTGAAGCGGATTATTCGGCTAAATATCAAACTGACAAATCTCAGGTCTAAAATGGAACTAAACGTGCAGATGTGTAAAGTAAAGGAATAAAGTTCAGACGTTACGAAATGACATATTTTACCAGTCCATGGCAGCGAGCTGTCAATTCCCGCTTCACGAGGGGTTCAACAGACTTCTTCTTCTTCTACTACTGGTGTTGCTTTCTCTTCTTCGCCTCTTGAATTTCCAGCACACTGGATGTCTCGTTGGACGCTGCTGCCTCCCTGACTGTGACTGAACCATATTTATTTATGCCACTGGGGGATAAGTTAAAGCATCATCCGAGATAAAAATAGATCTTAATTTTAAAACAACAATTATAATCCTGCCTTCTACTTCTTTTCGTCTTGGATCTTTACATTGAATGTGTATTTTACAAACAAAATGCCAGCCTAGCAGTGATCTAGTAAAGTAACAACGCTTTTGTACTAAACTTGTACTAAACGTATGCAGGTCTTTCTGGGAGTTGGTGTGAAAACAATAAATAAATATAATTTTATATATATAATTTATTTATTTATAATGCTGATAAGATAGTCAGGGTTCAGGAGGATACAGGGTACAAGCAACAACTACCCAACAGATGTGGCTATGTGACTTTGAACATCCATATTGTCTTTTTCATTCATTCATTCGTCATGAGGGGCTGGAGCATATCCAAGCTGTCATTGGTCTAGAGGGGGGGTCCATCCTGGACAGGTCTCCAGTCTATCACAGGGCTAACACAGAGAGACACTCACACCTACGGCCAGTTTAGAATCACCAATGGACCTAACCTGCATGTCTTTGGATGGTGGGAGGAAGCTGGAGAACCTGGAGAGAACCCACGCAGACACAGGGAGAACATGCAGACTACACACAGAGAGGAACCAGTCCATGGATTCGAACCCGGAGCCGTCTTATATATTGGCTTAATAACTGCAAACAGAACAGACACACGGGTTAGGCTGATATTGCTTATTGCACACTTTATAGCCTTGTCAGTAATTATTGTAAATATTGTAATTAATTGAAATAAATCAAATTAGTTTATTAAGTAAACACTAATTACAATTAAACAGCTATCTGGTCCTATTTGTGGGCAAGTCATGTGATCTGTGTGCCAGCAGATGACATTCTGGGCGGGGCATATGGAATGTGGGCGGGGCATGGCGGGAGCAGTGATCTAGGGCGTGGCATGTGGTGTGTGGGCGTTTCCATGGGAACATCAAAGGGAAACATCAAAGGGAAACATCAAAGCCAGCAGAGGCTTTAAATAGACAAACTTTCACCATTTAATCATATCTACTTATCTAGATACGCATTGATTCCACAGCTATCGACAGTGAAGGACCTTTAAATCCACACAGACGACTAGAAGTACCCGTTCAGACTATTGTCTATTCAAACATATTTACTAGCCCATTTCCATCAGCGACATTTTTAGCTAATACAATGGCCGATACCAATAAGAAAGGACCCAAGCCAATTGTGCCCAAAAAACCCAAAGCTGTTAACCTATTAACACTTGGTATTCAGAAATCAAGCACTTCTGCAAAACTGCAGCAGGATCAGGATTTAAAGTCAGTAGTTGACAAAAGCCTGCCCTCAGTTAAAAGGAAAATACGCATTCTGCAGGAGTCATTTCTAGAGGAACACCAGAAGGATGAGACCCATCAGAAAGACGAGGCCTCAAAATGCGGTGCCCAGGAGGAGAAGGTAAGTAACAAGGTAAGTTATGAGGTGGAGGAGGACAAAAAGGCACCTGAGGAGGACAAAAAACAACTGGACAAGGCCAAGGAAAATGTAACAGAGGCCATCATAAAACCAAAGGTGTCCCAGAGATTTCAAGAAATCCTTGAACTCAGAAAGGAAAGGGACCTTTTTGCTGCACAACTCGAGGTTCTTCAGAAAGACCAGGCTGCACATTACTGTGAGCTGGAGCGGAAGTTTATACTGGAGGTGGCAGAAATGAGAAGGGAAATGGACCTGGAGAGAAAGGACCTGGAGAAGGAGAAGCAAGCGCTGAATGAGAAAAAGGACATCCCAAAACCAAAGGACGAGACGGATGAAAACAGAAACGAGATGATTAATAAACTTGTCCAGAAAGACCTGCAGGAGGCGAAGAAGGCGCTTGAGAAAGAGAAAGCGACATTCGCAAAGGAGAAGCAGGAAATGGAAGAGGCAAAGAAAGAGATGGAAGAAGAGAAGAGGAAGCTTAAGGAGATGAAAGAAGAAATGAAGCAGAGGAATTATAAACTGGATGAGGAGAAGAAAGCTCTGACAGAAGCTAAGATAGAACTAGAAGTAGAGAAGAAAGCTTTGACAGAAGCTAAGATAGAACTAGTAGTAGAGGACAAAGCTCTGACAGAAGCTAAGATAGAACTAGAAGTAGAGAAGATAGCTCTGACAGAAGGTAAGAAAGAACTGGAAGTAGAGAAGATAGCTCTGACAGAAGCTAAGATAGAACTAGAAGTAGAGAAGAAAGCTCTGACAGAGGAAAATATAGTGCTGATAGAGGACAGAAAAGCACTGGACGAGGAGAGGAAAGCTCTGTCAGAAGCTAAGGAAGAACTAGAAAAAGAGAAAAAAGACCAGCTAGTCGAGACGATAGAGGCGGCTGAGAATAACACAGAGGCCGAACAGGCAGAGGTGCAGAGAGACGCCAAGAAAACAACAAAAGAGACGAAAAAAGAGCTTGATAGGAAAGCTAAAGAGGAGAAAAAAGAGCTTGATAGGAAAGCTAAAGAAGCGAAAAAAGAGCTTGATAGGAAAGCTAAAGAAGCGAAAAAAGAGCTTGATAGGAAAGCTAAAGAGGAGAAAAAGAGAGCGAAAGAGGAGAAAAAGAGAGTAAAGGAAGTGGAAGAGGAGACAGAACAGCAGGAAGGAAGAAGGAAGACATGTTTTTGGACATGTGGGCTCTGGTAGTCGTGTCTCCTCCACCACCACCTACACCTGTTTTACTCCACGCTACTCTAGTTTTCTCCCACAAAAAAAAAAAAAAAATAGACCTACACCACCACCTCCACACACACCAGTGGGTTTTACCCCGGGCTACTCCGGTTTTCTCCCACAAAAGAAAATACACCTACACCACCACACACACCACCACCTCCTCCACCACCTCCTCCACCTCCACACACACCAGTGGGTTTTACCCCGGGCTACTCCGGTTTTCTCCCACAAAAGAAAATACACCTACACCACCACACACACCACCACCTCCTCCACCACCTCCTCCACCTCCACACACACCAGTGGGTTTTACCCCGGGTTACTCCGGTTTTCTCCCACAAATAAAAGCTAAATAACAACACAATTAAAGCTAAATAAAATTACAATAACAAGCTAAATAACAACACAATAAAAGCTAAATAAAATTACAATAACAAGCTAAATAAAAACACAATAACAAGGTAAATAAAAACACAATAAAAGCTAAATAAAAACACAACAACAATTGTTCTGTGTGTGTCTGCATTTATAAGAAAATACATCTGCACCACATTGTGGCTGCTGGTTGTGATTTAAAACTGTTATCTTTTTGTATAGATTAATGTTATGTTTATTATATTTTGTGTATTTTATATATTTATTTTATTTAGTGTTTGTAGGTTAGTAACTGGGTCGGCCTTGCACAAAGTTTAAGCGCAAATGCAATTTTGAGATTAAACGTAAATTCCATTTAAATGCATTTTATTGTCCTGCATGTTGAATTTCAGATAATTAAAACCCTGCACAGGTGGGAAATCAAATCTCTTGGCTCGCAATGTAATGTTATTTTATTTTATTTTCTATTTGTCAGTGCCTTAATTTGCCAGTTTCATATAATCTCAGTTTCATATGTTTCATATATGCAATACACTTTCTCACAAACAAGTGCAATTACTTCACCGTGACTTCTTATTATGCGTAAATAGGGTTGTTATGTTTGTGTTTATAGTTTTGTACACATTGTTTTTACTCTATTTCATTATTTTTTACATGTATTTAACTTTTATTTATTTTATAATTCTACGGCAGCTTAATTTCGTTGTACTTATGCAATCACAACAAAAACAATCTATTCTTTTCTTTATGTTATCAGGCGTTATTACGTGTATTCAAACCATTACGGTACAGACATAAACAATTACAGTATATCATCGCCATCATTATCTATTTTTAAATATATAATATATCATTTCGTATGATTTTTATTTATTTGTCATTTTCTAATATTCAGAGTGAATAAACTTTACTCTCATTAGACATTATTTAAATGTTAAAATGGTTATTTTCATACCGTAATGCTTTGAATACACGCGTACCCCTAAATAAAATGGCCGCTGCCGTTACCGCCATCCTCCGGTCCGTTAGCAGCCGCTGTTGCCCGGCGCTCCCACGTTATCAACGCCGTTAAACACGGAGGAAGCAGGAACACAAGGGGCGGTTTTCAACCAAAAAGCACGACTGCAGACGAAGAAAATCCCCGGCACATCAGCGGATATATTCGGCGCTGCTAAAAATAAAAAAATAAAAAAATTAAGGGCTGGGACCGGAGCTCTGGCTCCGTCGAGACCGCGGGAGATACGCCACACTGCCCCGGTAAATCACGGCCGTTTGTTTGCCCGGGGCGAGAAATTATTTTAGCCTTACGCCAAACTCCACTTTAAAAAAACGTTATTTAACCGTTAGTCGCAAAAAAACGCAATATATTCTCCTAACTAACCATCTGTGTTAGTTAAATTAGTAAAAACTAATAATTAACTAATTCTGGTTAGGAATTAGTCAATAAATGTTCGTAGTTACAGACTTATTTTAACTTTTAAATAAATATATATATTTTTATGCTAGGCTACTCAAAGCTTTGCTAACTTAGCATATTTAATTCAAGTTAATTTACTTCAGTGTAGACAGCTTTTTTATGTTACAACTGTGTGTAAAGTTTTGATAATTGGTTTTATAATAAAGCATAATAAAAATAACCATAAGGTTTGTGTTTATTTAATTTTAATTTAACTATTAGGAGGCTTTAAACCACCTCCAGATTCTGCTTTCTGTTTTCTGCTAATACATAAATTCTTCTTCTACTACTGGTGTTGCTTTCTCTTCTTCGCCTCTTGAATTTCCAGCACACTGGCTGTCTCGTTGGACGCTGCTGCCTCCCTGACTGTGACTGAACCATATTTATTTCCACCTGAAGCGGATTATTCGGCTAAATATCATACTGACAAATCTCAGGTCTAAAATGGAACTAAACGTGCAGATGTGTAAACTAAAGGAATAAAGTTCAGACGTTACGAAATGACATATTTTACCAGTCCATGGCAGCGAGCTGTCAATTCCCGCTTCACGAGGGGTTCAACAGACTTCTTCTTCTTCTACTACTGGTGTTGCTTTCTCTTCTTCGCCTCTTGAATTTCCAGCACACTGGATGTCTCGTTGGACGCTGCTGCCTCCCTGACTGTGACTGAACCATATTTATTTATGCCACTGGGGGATAAGTTAAAGCATCATCCCAGATAAAAATAGATCTTAATTTTAAAACAACAATTATAATCCTGCCTTCTACTTCTTTTCGTCTTGGATCTTTACATTGAATGTGTATTTTACAAACAAAATGCCAGCCTAGCAATGATCTAGTGAAGTAACAACGCTTCTCCCGCTTATCCGGGTCCCGGTCGCGGGGGCAGCAGCTTCAGAAGGGAAACCCAGACAGCCCTCTCCCCAGCCACTTCAGCCAGCTCCTCCGGAGGAACCCCCAGGCGTTCCCAGGCCAGATGAGAGATATAATCTCTCCATCGTGTCCTAGGTCGTCCCCGAGGTCTCCTTCCGGTGAGACATGCCCGAAACACCTCTCTAGGGAGGCGTCCGGGAGGCATCCTTACCAGATGCCCTAGCCACCTCAACTGGCTCCTCTCGACGTGGAGGAGCAGCGGCTCTACTCTGAGCTCCTCCCGTATGTCCGAGCTCCTTACCCTATCTCTAAGGCTGAGCCCGGCCACCCTGCGAAGGAAACTCATTTCGGCCGCTTGTATTCGCGACCTTATTCTTTCGGTCATTACCCAAAGTTCATGACCACAGGTGAGGATTGGGACGTAGATCGACCAGTAAATTGAGAGCTTCGCCTTTCGGCTTAGCTCTCTCTTCATCACGACAGACCGGTTAAGCATCCGCATCACTGCAGATGCCGCCCCGATCCGCCTGTCGATCTCCCTCTCCCTCCTACCCTCACTCGTGAACAAGACCCCGAGATACTTGAACTCCTCCACTTGAGGCAGGACCTCCTCCCCGACCCGGAGTAGGCAGTCCACCCTTTTCCGACTGAGGATCATGGCCTCAGACTTGGAGGTGCTGATCCTCATCCCAGCCGCTTCACACTCGGCTGCGAACTGCCCTAGCAAGAGCTGAAGATCGCTGTTCGATGAAGCTAAAAGGACCACGTCATCCGCAAACAGCAGAGACGAGACCCTCCGTCCACCGAACTCGATACCCTCCCCCACCCGGCTGCGCCTAGAAATTCTGTCCATAAAAACTATGAACAGAGTCAGTGACAAAGGGCAGCCCTGGCGGAGTCCAACCCTTACTGGGAACAAGTCCGACTTACTACCGGCTACACGGACCAAACTCCCACTCCTTTGGTACAGGGACTGAATGGCCCTTAGTAAGGAGCCATCCACCCCATACTCCCGGAGCACCCCCCACAGGATGTTCCTGGGGACACGGTCTTAAGCCTTCTCCAGATCCACAAAACACATGTGGACTGGTTGGGCGAACTCCCATCTCCCCTCCAGCACCCTAGTGAGGGTAAAGAGCTGGTCCATGGTTCCACGTCCAGGACGAAAACCGCATTGTTCCTCCTCGATCTGAGGTTCAACAATCGACCGGACCCTCTTTTCCAGCACCCTGGCATAGACTATAGTTGGAACACATCCTCTGGTCCCCCTTTTTAAAAATGGGAACCACCACCCCGGCCTGCCACTCCAGGGGTACTGCCCCCGATGTCCACGCAATGTTGCAGAGACGTGTCAGCCAGGACAGCCCTACAACATCCAGAGCCTTGAGATACCCGGGGCGGATCTCATCCTCTCCCGGAGCTCCTCCGCCGCGGAGTTGTTTCACTGCCTCGGCGACTTCTGCCCCAGAGATTGGACGGCCCAACCCCAGGCCCTCCGGCTCCGTTTCCTCTATGGAATACGTGTTGGTGGGATTGAGGAGCTCCTCAAAGTATTCCTTCCACCGCCGGACAATATCCCCAGGTGATGTTGCCGCCTACCACCCCTGAGCTGCCGGACGGTTTGCCAGAACCTCTTCGGAGCCGATCGATAGTCTTCTTCCATAGCCTCACCGAACTCCTCCCACGCCCGAGTTTTTGCCTCAGCGACTGCCCTTGCCGCGGATCGCCTGGCCATCCGGTAGCGGTCAGCTGCTTCAGGAGACCCACAGACCAACCATGCCCTGTAGGCCTCCTTCTTCAGCCTGACGGCTCCCTTCACCTCCGGTGTCCACCAGCAGGTTGGGGGGTTACCGCCGCGACCAGCACCAGCGACCCTGCGGCCACAACTTGAAACAGCCGCCTCCACAATGGCGGAGCGGAACATGGCCCATTCAGACTCTATGTCCCCCACCACCCCCGGGACGCGGTTGAAGCTCTGCCGGAGGTGGGAGTTGAAGACCATCTTGACAGGTTCTTCCACCAGGCGTTCCCAGCAGACCCTCACTATTCGTTTGGGCCTACCAGGTCTACGTGGTGTCTTCCCCCGCCATCTGATCCAACTCACCACCAGGTGGTGATCAGTTGACAGCTCTGCTCCTCTCTTTACCCAAGTGTCCAGAACATACGGTCGCAGGTCGGATGATACGACTATAAAGTCAATCATCGACCTACAACCTAGGCCGTCATGGTGCCAGGAGCATCGATGAATAGCCTTATGTTCGAACATGGTGTTAGTTATGGACAAACTGCGACTCGCGCAGAAGTCCAATAACTGCACACCACTCGGGTTCAGATCAGGCAGGCCGTTCCTCCCAATCACGCCCCTCCAGGTCACGCTGTCGTTGCCGACATGAGCGTTGAAGTCTCCCAACAGGACAATGGAGTCCCCAGTCGGGGCGCCATCCAGCGTCCGTCCCAGGACCTCCAAAAAGGGTGGATACTCTGAACTGCTGTTCGGCGCATATGCGCAGACAACAGTCAGGACCCGTTCCCCAACCCGAAGGTGTAGGGAGGGAAGCAACCCTTTCGTCCATCCGGGAGAGCCCCAACATACAGGTAGATAGTCCAGGGGCAAGCAAAATGCCCACCCCGGCCTTCCGCCTCTCACCCGGAGCAACTCCAGCAAAGAAGAGAGTCCAACCCCTCTCAAGGACTTGGGTTCCAGACCCAACGCTATGTGTCGAGGTGAGGCCGACTATATCTAGTCGATAGCGCTCGACCTCTTCCACAAGCTCCGGCTCCTTCCCCGCCAGAGAGGTGACATTCCATGTCCCAAAAGCCAGCTTCCGTAACCGAGGATGAGACCGCCAAGGTCCCCGCCTTGGTCTGCCACCCGATCCACACAGCACCGGACCTTTCATGAACCTCCTGCGGTAGTGGGCCTACAGGGAGGCGAGTCCATGTCGTCCGTTCGGGCTGGGCCCGGCCGGACCCCATGGATAAAGTCCCGGCCACCAGGCGCTCGCCCACGAGCCCAACCCCAGGCCTGGCTCCAGGGTGGGGCCCCGGTAACCCTCCTGGCCGGGTACACGTTCTCTTGGTCTTCTTTTGCATCAAGGGTCTTGTGTACTAAACGTATGCAGGGCTTTCTGGGAGTTGGTGTGAAAACAATAAATAAATATCATTTTATATATATAATTTATTTATTTATAATGCTGATAAGATAGTCAGGGTTCAGGAGGATACAGGGTACAAGCAACAACTACCCAACAGATGTGGCTATGTGACTTTGAACATCCATATTGTCTTTTTCATTCATTCATTCGTCATGAGGGGCTGGAGCATATCCAAGCTGTCATTGGTCTAGAGGGGGGGTCCATCCTGGACAGGTCTCCAGTCTATCACAGGGCTAACACAGAGAGACACTCACACCTACGGCCAGTTTAGAATCACCAATGGACCTAACCTGCATGTCTTTGGACGGTGGGAGGAAGCTGGAGAACCTGGAGAGAACCCACGCAGACACAGGGAGAACATGCAGACTACACACAGAGAGGAACCAGTCCATGGATTCGAACCCGGAGCCGTCTTATATATTGGCTTAATAACTGCAAACAGAACAGACACACGGGTTAGGCTGATATTGCTTATTGCACACTTTATAGCCTTGTCAGTAATTATTGTAAATATTGTAATTAATTGAAATAAATCAAATCAGTTTATTAAGTAAACACTAATTACAATTAAACAGCTATCTGGTCCTATTTGTGGGCAAGTCATGTGATCTGTGTGCCAGCAGATGACATTCTGGGCGGGGCATATGGAATGTGGGCGGGGCATGGCGGGTGCAGTGATCTAGGGCGTGGCATGTGGTGTGTGGGCGTTTCCATGGGAACATCAAAGGGAAACATCAAGGGAAACATCAAAGGGAAACATCAAAGCCAGCAGAGGCTTTAAATAGACAAACTTTCACCATTTAATCATATCTACTTATCTAGATACGCATTGATTCACAGCTATCGACAGTGAAGGACCTTTAAATCCACACAGACGACTAGAAGTACCCGTTCAACTATTGTCTATTCAAACATATTTACTAGCCCATTTCCATCAGCGACATTTTAGCTAATACAATGGCCGATACCAATAAGAAAGGACCCAAGCCAATTGGTGCCCAAAAAACCCAAAGCTGTTAACCTATTAACACTTGTATTCAGAAATCAAGCACTTCTGCAAAACTGCAGCAGGATCAGGATTTAAAGTCAGTAGTTGACAAAGCCTGCCCTCAGTTAAAAGGAAAATACGCATTCTGCAGGAGTCATTTCTAGAGGAACACCAGAAGGATGAGACACGTCAGAAAGACGAGGCCTCAAAATGCGGTGCCCAGGAGGAGAAGGTAAGTAACAAGGTAGTAATGAGGTGGAGGAGGACAAAAAGGCACCTGAGGAGGACAAAAAACAACTGGACAAGGCCAAGGAAAATGTAACAGAGGCCATCATAAAACCAAGGTGTCCCAGAGATTTCAAGAAATCCTTGAACTCAGAAAGGAAAGGGACCTTTTGCTGCACAACTCGAGGTTCTTCAGAAAGACCAGGCTGCACATTACTGTGAGCTGGAGCGGAAGTTTATACTGGAGGTGGCAGAAATGAGAAGGGAAATGGACCTGGAGAGAAAGGACCTGGAGAAGGAGAAGCAAGCACTGAATGAAAAAAGGGACATCCCAAAACCAAAGGACGAGACGGATGAAAACAGAAACGAGATGATTAATAAACTTGTCCAGAAAGACCTGCAGGAGGCGAAGAAGGCGCTTGAGAAAGAGAAAGCGACATTCGCAAAGGAGAAGCAGGAAATGGAAGAGGCAAAGAAAGAGATGGAAGAAGAGAAGAGGAAGCTT
>SRSE01000959.1:0-46716 GCA_005024645.1 Planiliza haematocheilus | reverse complement strand
ACAGGACAGATACTCACGTTTTATGGTTAGTTCCCCGTAATTGGACACTCCAACTCCTTTGTCCGAGTGTACAATGCAGCGGTAGCGGCCCGAGTCGCCCTTGGTTGTGTTCTCCACGTCGAAAGTGCCTATGAAGCGTCGGTTGTTCCAAGGTTTAGTGGCTTTCATTGGAGCCTCGCGTCCACCGATGCCCTGTTTGGAAGCGAGACAAACGCACAAGTGAGCCTCCAAAATGGAAAGGTTTAATAAGCAAAGTGGCCTGACCTTGTGTGTTTCAGAAACTCTGGTGGAGTGTACTTGTCGTTTGTTCTTTGCGCGTGTTTGTTTGTGCCCCCTCGTTCCCATCGGCGGCTGATCGCAGGAATACATTTATCACGCAGGAATGCACGCACACACACACACACACGCACAAACACACAGTGGGCCCTCCCCAGCTGTCAGCCCTCACAGCAGGCAGATGGGGGACATTTGTTCATTAGAAATATTTCTTCATTACTGTCATCAGGGGACTTCACTTAATGTTTGTTTTCCAGCTCCTGTGCTAATGAGGACGTGTTTGTTAAAATGATGGAGTACCTGGCAGAGGACCTTTACCCAGCGTCATGCTCCCACTGATCAATGTGTGACAGTGTGCTTAGCAGCAGAGCCAGCAGGGTTATGTCTGCCAGATGCACTACCTTTGCTGCTCGGAACAAGGTCAATTCAAGGACTGCTGCGCCGCTCGGTTGTGCCGGATATAGTACACGGTATCCACAGAGCCAACATCTATATAGGTTAAGACCGTACTGCGGTGATCTGAACAACTGTAATCCCCTGCCCCCAAGATGCAGAGGCCTCTGGAAATCTGGAGAGTGGGAAGGAAATTTCAACGTACACAAATGTGTGTGAATGCGTTGGTTTGAAATGATCGAAAGAGGCGCGCGGTGATGAATTATGAAGGCTACTCATGCTTGCTGAGAGCAACTTCTTTAAAGCGCCTGTGGGGCTTGTAACAAGGCATTAGCTGTGGTTTATTGATTAAGAAAATAGTTTAACCTCTCCGTGCTAGCCTGAAACATGATGGAAGTGCAAAGATTCACTGCCTGGCCAAAAAGCAGTCGTCACCCACTCTAATATTTCGTTGGACCACCTTTAGCTTTGATTACAGCACACATTCTCTGTGGCATTGTCTCTTCTACAGCGTCACCATATTTATTTTCATCCATTGTTGCATTAATTTTTCACCAAGATCTTGTATTGATGAAGGAGAGTCTGACCACTGCAAAAAGCTTCTCCAGCATATCCTAAAGATTCTCAGTGGGGTTAGGTCTGGACTCTGGTGGCCAATCCACCCTGAACCACTCTTTCACAATCTGAGCCCCATAAATCATGACATTGTCATCTTGGAATATGCCATGAACATCAGGAAAACAACCTAGACCTGAGCAACTGCAGCAACCCCAGATCATAGCACTGCCCCATAGCACAGGCTTGTACAGTAGACACTAGGCATGATGGCTGCATCACTTCATCTGCTTCTCTTCTTTCCCCGATGCCCCCATCGCTCTGGAACAGGGGAAATCTGGACTCATCAGACCACATGACCTTCTTCCATTGCTCCAGAGTCCAATCTTTATGCTCCCTAGCAAACTGAAGCCTTTATTTCCAGTTATCCTCACTGATTAGTGGTTTTCTTAAGGCTACACAGCTGTTCGGTCCCAAACCCTTGAGTTCCCTTCACATTATGTGTGTAGAAAAGCTCTATTAAACATAGCCTTGAGTTGTACTGTTGGTTTCTTCGATTTGATTTCACCAAACTTTTAAGTGATCGCTGATCACGATTAGGATTTTTTTCTTCCTGGAAGACGATGGTCTTCCACTATCCTTCTAATTTTTAATAATCGTTGGACAGATCTTAACCCAGTTTTAGTAGTTTCTTCAGTCTCCTTAGATGTTTTTCTCTGCTTGATGCATGCCAATGATTTGACCCTTCGCAAACAGACGAACACAAGATGCGTCTTTAGACACGCTTGTTTAAGAAATGAGAAGCTGTTCATTGCATCAGTTGGGGTTACAACCACCTTCCTGATATTGTGTAGGTCTCCCTTGTGCCTCCAAAACAGACTCGTCAGAGAATGGACGTGGCCCTTTTGAGGGTGTCCTGGGGTGTCTGGCAACAGGATGTTGTTAATGGGCGGCCTCTGAGGGGAGGGGCCTCTGTGGATCATCCCACAGATGCTTGATCAGTTTGGAATCTAGTGAATTTGGAGGCCAGGTCATCACTTTTAATGGCTTGTTGTCAGTTGGTATGCCATTCGCTGAGTTAGGATTACACTACAGTAGCATTTTTAAGGACCTCTGTTTTGTTCCCTTTAGCGGCGCCTGTGTCTTTGAACTGTGATTCTCAGAGATCCAACACCTACGTGTCAATCATTGTCAGTGATTTGTAAGGTGGCACCCAAGCAACACCTTTCATGAAAGTAGTATAATAGTCATCTGCCTTTTCTTTGTTTGTTCAGTCATAGCAGCGTTCACTGTGCCCAAATTATGCAGCAACTCAATGGGTGATATTTGCACGACAATGTCGCCACTGACATCCATTTGGTAATGCTGTAAATTTCAGGTAGTAGATCATCCGCTTGATTATCACTGCGTTACCTCAACAATGACAAAACAGGCACTTTATTTAAATGGAAATCTTTAAGAGAGGCACTTTAAAGAAAGATTTGTCTGGTTTCAGATTAGAAGAGTCTATATTCAGATTAAGTGCCTGCTCAGTAAATCACACGTTTCAAGGCGACCCAGTTCAGGAGAAAAGGCTGCTCACCTGAAGCCAGAGGCGGAAGTTGTCCCTCTTTCGTCCATTTACAGTGCAGTGAAAAGATGCAGTCTGGCCGGCGTTGACCTCCACTCCTTTTATAGTCAAAAAGTGTGGAGTATTCACTATGGGAAAACAAAAGACAAATGTTTGCATAAGATTACATTCTCGGATGCGGAGCTCAACTCAACACCTGTGTCAGGTCTATAGTAATTAATGCCTCTGCACCCACAAATGTAACTGGTATAAAATCAGATTTGCAGCCTTGAATGGACACCGTTTTCATTTCACTACACCATGCACCTTGGTGCTGAATGCCGGCATCGCTTTGTGAAGAACACGGCTGAAATGAAAACACCAGCGGCCTATCTTGCATCGACCAACAACCTCATTTCTGCTGTCTCTTAACTGCATTCCTTCGGTGACTGAGGAGATTTCTAAAAAAGCATTATCCTTTTTCTTTTTTTCTTTTTTTCCCCAGCAGTGCTCATAATCCGTGTGTTCACTGACTGGGATAGTTTACAGAAAGTAACTTATGTAGAACATTTTTGATTAGCACCGCCATTCTGCGTAGGGAAATAGGGCAATTCAGTGGAGCGACCTTGATTTGAAACACAACCAAATCTCCAAAGACTTGGCCGGGGCTAATTCCATCACGTTCATCATTGAGACGTTCACTTCTACTCAATATTTCATAACCTTGTCTTTGAACTACACCTCCTTTATAACTTTGCCCCGTCAATCCACCCAGCGCCAAAAAAGACAAATCTATTTTTCTCGCCGCTAATGTCTTCTTTAATGACAGAAGCAGAGGCAGACCACCCAGTGGCATAATCACACCTTTGCGCCATATATTCCACACGGTCGTATAAATAGAAAATGAATTGGCTGTGCTCCACCGAGGAGTCGCTCTGATCACTTTGCGTATCACTCAAAGAAACCCAATTGCCACTGAGCGGCTTATCGATCCGCTCACACTTACACATTTAAACACTAACCACGTTGCGCGGCTTCATTGATTTACTCAGATACATTTATATGCAACACCTACCGCTATATAAATCCAACCTATTGACATAACATTTGTAGGAATTCGGCTCCTTTCGAATGGTTAGCAGGTCATTAGCGCCTAACAATCAGAGCTTGATACTTCAGCTATGAAGGGTAGAAATCAATTGATGAAAACCCGCGCGGTATTGATTCAGACTTCTCAGAAAATCTCACGGTATAAACTTAAGAGTGCCATATGGGACTAACGGGACTCTTTGCACGCTAAAGAATAGACACAAGGAATACTGAAGAGGCTTCTTCTTCCTCCGCCGCTGGCGCCTATCCCTGAAGCGGAGGTAGAACTTTTTAAAATATGCTAGTGATTACATGTTCATTACCTCTGAAGTGCATGTACTTATACTCAGCACGGATAGCAGAACTCCGAACAGATGTTGATGAGACACTTACTGAGCATCCTTGAGGGAGGAGAAAAATAGAGGAACCCAAACACAGGGTACGGTGGGTTTTGTTTTTCATCTCCTTTTCTTGCTCGATTTCTACCGTCTCTCAAAGGATAGATTTAACGCAGCCACTCCAACATTACATCCTGAGCACACTTCAGCGTGCCAACTATATGCTCATAAATCTCCAGGGAGCCAGGAGGGAGGGAGGTTCACGTTTGGATTGACTGTAGCGCCGTGTTTGAAGGCCTTTTGTTTGTCTGGGAGGCCTTGAACAGAACAACGATACAAGTATTCGGGAGGGTGTCACGGAAAGGACAACGACCGTTTGATGATATTCTTTTATGGCGAAGGGAAAGAGAACTTACTGCACTGGTGGCCCTGGACCACAACGTCTTTGATGGCCAGCAAGCCCCGCTGCCCTGAGGTTACGGCTTCAACACAATCTGAGGAGGAGAAAGGAGACTCATAACAGCAATGATAAATGGGCACATGTCTTCAAATGGCACCTGAGCGCGGCCGTCCGCGTGCGCGGGGAAGTCCGGCTCCTTCCTGAACGCGCCCCGATCCTTAACTGGAGCTGCAGCTGGTGACACAGCTGCAGGCCACTGACATTATTTCCACAATATGTCACAGTTTGATAGGTGTTATGACATGCAAGTGTTAAATTAGGTTTGAGCCTTGAGACGATTAGCGCACAGCCTGTGACAAACACACGGGAGGATGGAGGGATGAGGCACCGAACATCACAGCAATGCTTAAAGGTCAGTTCAGCCAAAGTTCCAACATCTAATCATTTTATTTAGTTGCTTTGATCCCAACACGATGCTGGTGAATGGAATTTACTTTTTAATAAGAAAAATACATTTACTTTAAAATAAGAACCATGATTTATTTGGGATCTTGGTGTTCAGATGAGGACAAGGCCTCTACAGGGCTCAGACATATAATAAATATTTGCTAGACTTAATGTTTGCTTGTGTTCTGGTGGTATGGAGAGTTCATTTGAGGGGAAAGCATGAGGAGGACTTGTGAATGATTTTGTTTGCAAGATATGTTTCATAATGGTAAATGGCCTTGCTGTTAAATAGCACTTCTCTATTGGTTCTCAAAGCGCTTTTACAGTCACAGACACGTCTACCCATTTGCTCACACAAGCACTGGGAGCAACTGGGGACAACCCGCTCTACCTACTGAGCCACAGCCGCCCCCACGACGCATTTGATTTATTTTAATAGAAAATAAAGAAAGTAATAATTAATACTAAGCTTAAAATGGCATTTGTATCAAGTGTCCAGTCAGATATGCCCCCCCATATTCCATCACTTGTCAGGTGACATGTTAGTTTGGGCAGTTTCCTCCTTGGAGTCACTGGGTGTAAATGTTGATTTACGGTTGCTGTGAACTCTTCGTGAGGTCAGGCTTGTGCGGGGCAAGCTGTGTGGTCATCTTCAATAAGATTATAACTAGTTTTAAATTACAAATACCTGCCGTCTCCTGGTTATCCACAGACCTCACTCTCAACTGTATTTACTGGCTATTAAAGTAATATTTCCTGGAAAGCTCATGCATTAGTGCAAACCAAACCTGTAATCTGCAGCATCTCCTTCATGGTAAGGAGAACTGCTGCTCCCTTTAGCAGTTGCTCTGCATCTATACTTAGTTGACACGTTCGTTGCCATCTCCGACGAGAGAAATTTGAAAATAAAATGCAACTGTCTACTATAGGACGAGCTAATCCTTATTTCGAGGGCCGAGTTCTCCTGCAAAACAAATGGTCTCGGGCCGTGACAGAAGGCGTGTCCCGGCAGAATGTCAGAGTTATGCACTCCATGGTCTGCAGTGTGATAAAAAGGGAAACAGAATGCCAGTCCACTGCCAAACCCTGGGTGTGGTGCAGAGACCCATTACGCTACACACACTGCAGCTACACATGTTTTGCATGCCATCATTCCCTAAATATAAATCTGTATCCTCCAGCGAATTATATACATTAGTGGATATATTTTACGTATGGTGTCACCTAGAAACATATGTCCCGCCAGCTCCACATGTCTGAGATTCCTTTTGTAGCCTGGCAATGTGGGGACGGAGATAGTTAGCATTGTCATCTGGGAGGCAGGATGCCTTCAGATAAGGCTGTCTAATTATAAATTTCTTTTTTTGTCTCATGAAATATGAAAGTGAATGTCTTGGGTGCCAATTATGGCCTCATTACAAGGCTAATTTAAAGGAAATTAAAAGGCCAAGCACTCCATATATCGCCACCAGACAAATGAACTGGCCCCCACTCTCTAATTGAAATCCTTTGTTTGTGCAACAGACATCAGTCAGCCTGCCTAATAGCTGTGATATAATTGATTCCGGCATCAATGATAGTGCAGAGCATAATTGGGGCTGACCCACAGAGTGAAAATATTCACATGGGACGGAGCTGTTGATGTCACGGGAAAGTTCACCATTCTCGTTTGTCGGAGAGGCAGAGGGTGAACCCAACGTTCAACGTCTACATCACCGCACTGGATATCCCTAAGGGACTTGGCTAAGTACGACATTACAGCAGGATTGATTAGCTCTGCCATGGACTCTACTGCATTAAAAATCTCACAGATGAGTGGGTTTTGGGTTTTTCTCTCTCGTTGGTGCACTTACGTGTGCGAGGATAAATCACAGGGTTTCATCTTATGCCTACGTATTTTGAGTGGTGTCTTCGCGGCGTGTATAGCTTCCCCATTATATTCACGAGAAATGATCATGTTGTCACAATGCTCAGCAATTTGAGACTGCATGACAATCTCAATTAAAAGTTTGACGGATGCCGTGAAAGAAGAGTAATTATTAAAGGCTGAAAGGCTTGTGATGACTAAAGCCTTACCGGTAATTAAAAAATAATTTTCAAGTATCAGGTGGCTTCCCTTTGACAATTGCGTAGGCTACTGTGCAATTAAAGATACCTATAATTAGCGGTATGTTGTTAATTAGTGACAATTTTAAGCATCGGCCTCTCTTTTCTTCACCGAGATTGTTGCTAAGATCATTAGCATCCTCGCGTGTTGTTGTGAGCTTGGACCCAGAACAGTTACACACAGAGCTTCCTCTGGGTTTGAAAGGCGACAGATGCTGGGAGTGTCCCTGAACGCGCTGGAAAGGAGATTGAGTCATTTTGGGTCCAAATCTCCAAGCAGAGATTTGTTGAAACATGATCCAAACCAACCAACATGTCAAAATGTTCAGCCAGTCCCCAAAACGTTGAATGTCAATGCGTCATTTCAAGTTACAGCTTGTAGGGGTTGAACAACTTCTAACTGCAACCACAGCAACAATGTCAGTGGCTGATTTGCAGCCTCCTTCCCTTTGTTACCGTAGGATGTTTGGTGAAGTTGTTTACCGACTGCCGTCCAGGAGTTTTGGACCGTTCCTCTGCTAGCTTAGCACATGTCCTTTTCAGATGAGTGTATATTGCAGTACTACATTTGTTGATGAAGACCTGCTAATTTGCTGCGAAGACCCACTAGGGTTCTTCACCTGTCTTCTCGGAGGCGTCCATGTTGTTATCGTCACGTGATCAGCAACTAGTTGACTCCTGCTTGAAGTAAAGTCAACTAGTCAGTGAAACAACCCCTACTAGCTTGTAACGCTTTGTAGCTGAGCCAAAATGTCTACAAACGGGATGAATCAAGTGTCTTAAGCCAAACTAGAAACATTTGACCAGACTGGCTTTGCATCATTAACCGCTACGACTATTACTGGTAGCTGTAGCACATTCTGTGCTGCTCAACTGTCGCCTTCCTTCCCTCTTCTTTGCTTCTTTTGTCCATGTGCCTCTCATTAAACCTCCCATCCCCGCACTGAACAGCGAGAAGCTCAGCGGTGTACCTTGTTAACTAAGTTATCAGAGTGGCTATGATGAGCAGGCAGAAGGACTCCCCTCCGCTCCACCATGGACCTGATCTGCCAGGCCATAATGAAATAATTCACTGAGGGACCATCTCCATTGGGGGGTCCAGGGTCTCTCCGCATCAATTAACATTTGGTGGACTCGTGGAACAAACCTGGCGAGGACTAATAGCCAGGCAAGTGTGAAATCACCTTGCCCCGGCCAGCAGTCATGTGCATTGGTAAGTGAAAATGAGTTTTCAGAATTGGAAAAAAGAGAAGTGGCTCAGATGGAAGGGAGAGAGAGCAGATTACCATGGATACCAAGGTAGTCCCAGAAATCAATAATCTTAGGCGTTTTGAATGGGCTATTGTGTGATTGTTTAGACCTTCTCAAAAAATAAATTTGTCTTGTTCCACCCAGTGAAAAGGTTTTAATGACTTTGGCTCAACTATAAAAGCCGCTTACAATGAGCAACCTAGTTTTCATAATGAGACGTTACGCAAAATATCTCGACCGCGTTTCCTCACCTGATAGAAGTTGGGCCAGTAGGTGCTGATGGCCAGCTCCACCTGTCCCCAGGAGCGAGTGGCGGGACCCGACACGTTCCAAACAGGCATCCCCATGGGACTGTTGTTTTCTTTGATGTAGACATTAAGGTGACCGGGGTGGCTGTTGTCCCTGCCCCCTATATAGTAGTGGAAGATAACGCAGTGGGTGTCGTTCTCCTTTAGCTGGGGTGTCAGCAGCAAGGCCTTCTGCCCTGCGAAGCGTCCCGATGTGTTCACCATCATAAAGCCTGACCCTGCAAAAACAAGGACAAGAGGTCATGAGTTGGGCAGGTTTTATTAGGCTACAGATTCAGTCACTGTCAGGTAAACTGATTTTAATTGCAAATTTGGTGTCCAATGTTACATTCAACTGTACAACAAAACCACAGCATGGTGGGTGGTATGATAGTAGGCTAAAATAGATAATATTTCAGTGTAGTAATGAGTCATCTGGTTGACTATCACCGAAACGTCACAACAACAAATAGATGTGGTGGCATTAATCTGTCTATAGACAGGTTTCCAGATGATATATCCCAGTGACTTTAGAGGTCCCTTAAAGGGGAACTACTGTTTTTTTACAACCTGGACCTTATTTCTGGAATAAATAATACTCACCCATATAACTCTGGTGTTATTTGAAGTTGTTCGGAAGATATTTAGCTCCAGTGGAGCAGCACGTATATCCATATAGTGGAAGTGACTGGGGCACCGAAATGCAGCCTCTAAATAACACATTATCTGCCACTAAGCTCGTTCACTTTCACCAATACTTTGTTAGAAACTCGTCATCCACGACCTCAGAATCAGAAAAATAATCACTATATGGCAAAAACCTAGCAGTGGCAAATTACAGGTAAACAAGCCGACCGTCGTGGGTGTGCACGGCGCTCAGAGATGACATCCCCCAGATCAGAAGTTAGTAGGTCAATCTACAGAACCGAGATGATGATAACAGGTAACTCTGGACTCGTGAGGGAATAGCACTAATGGATCATATCAAAATATTGGTGAAATTAATGAGTTTCGCAGCAGGCAATGTGTTATTTAGAGGCTGCGTTTCGGTGCCCCATTCACTCCCACTATATGGATACATGTGGCACTCCTATCTAAATATCTAAATATCGCCCGAATGACTCCAAATTCATATGGGTGAGTAAATAAGCCGTATTTTATGCCAGAAATAAGGTCCAAGTTGTAAAAAAAAGTGACATTCCATCAACCTCATTTGCACTTATGTACGTCACAAATATAAGCTAGCTAACACGCTAAATTAGCATATCCACATTAGCACTGAGATGTAGGAGACAGTGGACATTACTATTTTTATTTTATAAGAAGACAAAAGACAACAAACTGAGGTTTAAAGCAAATGCATGCCATGTTTTAACATTTTAAAGTTGACCTTAACCACTGTCCAGTTCCTCGGTGTACGTTTGTATATCAAATGCAACGTTATGTGATTTTAACTTTTCTCGTAGGAGCTGCTAACTTTTCTAAACACGCTAAATAAGGCAATTAATACAGGTAATTCAATTTAAAGTGAATTGGGTGAATAATTATTGCGTGTGAGCTTGTGTGAAAATAATTTGGGCCCATTTTTGTTTAAAAGCACATGTAATTATAAACCATATTAACAGTGATCAGAGCCCGTGTTTTAACAGTAATCGAATAAAAGGAAATAATCTTGTAAAGCGCGCAGAGAACAAGTAAACGACTGTTCTGAGAGCTTTCCTATTAACACTGACAACTTGAGCTTGTGACCTTTGATGGGAAAATGCTCTTATCTTTGGATTGATAGAAACTGTCTGCCATCGTTACCACTCATCGAAACAGAGGCACTAATCCAAAAGAAAAGAAAAAATAAAAGCTGGGTATTTGAGAGGAGTGTTTCCCCTCAATGACACAGAGAAGGGAAATGATGAGAAATCAATAAGCTAAAATCTATTTGCCAAGAAAGCCCCATTTAGATTTTATCGCTTGGTCCAATATTAAAGGTTAATCTAATTCTCTACCCTCTTGCCAATAAAACACAAGTGAGAATTATTATATTGGCAAACTCTCAAGGAGATGCACAACACATTCTATTTGTCATCATCTTATTTAGCTAGGCTCGGTAATGAGATGGCATAAATTCTAACAGCATTTGAGACGCAGCCAAAAGTGAAAAAAATCATTTTTCTTCGCAGAAACACTGGAAGATTTTTTTTTTGCTTGGAGGTGAGACAAACAACCTGTAAGCAAAAAAAAAAAAGGCTCCACACACATGTGAAGCAGGAGCGGCGGCGAACACGAATCTCCGTCATTAAATTTAACATGTGGCGATTCACTCAGATGTGGCGTTAAAAAGAGCGAGTAACGTCAACTAAAATCAGCGGGATCGGCCCCCGAGTGTGTCAGCCAGGCAGCCTCTCACAAAACCCCATTTGTTCCATCAACGAGTCGAGCTTTGCCCACTTGTCTTGTTGCGCTGCTCTCGCAACGCTCACCGACTCCATCTGTCTCCGGCTTTGGATAATGAGTGCGGGCTCTGTCATGTTTACACAATGAAACAGGAGGAGAGGGAGCAGGAGAGGAGGAGGAGCAGCGAGTTGCGGTGACACCGAGTCAGCCTCGTCGGCTTTGTTTGTCAGGTGCAGGCAGTCGCTGTTTTAAATGATCTTAACACGGTTTTGGATCACTGGGAGGATCAGGAATGATGATGGGTAGAACTGTACATCCTCGTGGCGTCTCTTTGGGGAGCCTGTTTTTGTGAGAACCGTCACAGACAATTAGAAACTGTGGGTTGGGCTGACAAGAAAAACACATTTCGCAGATAATATTTGAGGAATTTATGCGGGAAATGTGTAATTATAAAAAAGCAAACACGGTTGATCGTTAGAGTGTGTGACAGACGGTGCAAAGATTCAATCTGACATAAAAAATAAAAATAAAAATCTAACTCCAGGCCCATTCGCTAGCTTTTTCCAGAACTTTCAACTGTACCGCTGGATGGAGCTTGATCGGTTGTCATGGAGACACCCCGGTCGTCCCGTAACCTAGGTGCGGAACTTTGGAACGCCGCGACAACGAGACGTCGCCATGACAACACTAAAGGGAAGCGATGCGAAGACTTTCAGAGTTAGTTAGCCGGACGAACGGATCCGTGTTTCAAAGTGCGAGGACGGTTTAAAGCCCCTACGTGACATCTCACCACGCTCACCGTTACAAAACACTGCTGTTGCTTTTTCAAACTTGTGATTAGCTATTTATGAATGTTGCCTGCCTATGTTATGTATAGATTTTCCTGCACGGCATGATCACCCCGTTATGATTCAGTAATCTGAACAGCATGCTTCTGTTCTCCCTTTCTTTTTTTTTTAATCTATTATTCACTTTTCAGTTTGTTTCTGACTCAAGCGTTGAGGCTAATTATTTCTGAGGCCACGCGGGGAGTTGTGAGGAAGGGCAGAGGATGAGTCGACGCAGAGACACGTATTTGTCCAGTCTCAATCAGGTGCCTTTATATAAGGGCCCTGAGGTCTCTTTAATAACAACGAGCCATCTGTTTCGGGTGCCTGGAACAGTTTAAGTCTTTTTTTTTTCTCCCACTCCCCCTTTTTTTTTTGAGATATCCGTAACCCTTGGTGTGAACCGGCGCCAACTATCAGCTGATGAATTGTTCAGCTGTAGCTCACGTTACAAAGACAAAGAGGCAGGCACCGCTGCTTTCCTCTATGATTAAAACAGACTGTTTACTATTCATTTCAAACACCCATGTTGTGACAGTGTTGCGCCGGAGATTTATGCACAGCACTGCTCTTTGTTGGTAATTAGAGATGAAAATAACAGATTCCTCAAGCAGCATTTGTACATTTATTTTATTTTTTTGTGGGTGTGTGTTCATGAAATTTTAATAAAACAATAGGAAGAAGTATTGTTTGGTAATCCTCTCGCCACAGTCGTAGACGCAAAGTGACTTGACAGAGATACTAAAAAGGAAGTTTCTTCTTGGGGGTTGTGAGATCCCTGTCACCAAATTTGAGTCCTACAGATTGTCTTGATTTGAGCCGGTGAACCCGAACACAACAAGGGGCAAAATAAAAAAAACTCCCTTTCCTTATTACTGACCACCGTGAAATGTAAAATAGACAGCGTTTCAAGTGACATGCTGCCTCCTTATCACACTTTCCATTGTCATCTTCCCACAGAAGACGATGACAGAGCGCTGATTGTCATTCAGTCTCCGCGCTCTCCCGAGTCTAATGACCACATACTCTGCAGGACCTGCTGCACCATGACAAGCTAATTAGCCAGCGAGACTAAGAGCAAATTATAATGACACTGTGTTAGCGCCGTGCTAATGCGCTAGTGATGCACAAGGGTGTTTTCTCTGGCTCCCTTCCTCTTCCCTCCATCTCTTGCGCCTTAACAATGCCGCGTTCAAGACCAATTAAAAATAGAGAGCTCTCGGCACACTCTAAGCCCGTCTCCGCAACTCCGTAAAGGCCAGGGCTGCGCTATTGTCTAAGGTATTCAGAGGAACAGATTTATTATTATTCCAATGTAGGCCACCTTCACCTTCCATTACAATGATGGCTGAACATGGAGAACATGGAGACTGGTGTGAAAAATGAATGAGTTGAAGATGAAGTGTAGCTGCTGCAGACGCTGCGTGCACCGCACTCATGTTGCTGTGCCGTGGAAATGAAGGACACAAAAAGTGTGACTTTCATTATTCTGAAATGCTTTGGACATCATTGGCAAGGGCATTGTGACTGTGAGCTTTTTCCACAAAAAAAAAAAAAAAAGCATTACATATCACACCACATATTACATTTAGTGCATATTATATCAGTGATCGTCAGACATGGGTTTCATTTGCTCTGTTTTTCGATTAATGGCATCAATACATTTCAAACCGGTCGACTAATTCTACCGCGAAACAAACAAAAACAAACAAACCCGAACCACATTTGGAGGTCGGAAACAACCCGTGCAATCTGCTGGAATAAAAAGTCTCTTCCAGCCCGTGCAAACCCGCAAACGGTCAGGTTCAGGTGCACGTTGTATAATCCAAAATAACAGACTTAGTGGTTTAATGGTATTATGAGCAATACAGAGAAAACCGTGGACATACTCCAGGGGAGGCTTCCATCAGGTTAATCCTCCGCCCTGACAGCTCATTCAACTGGCAGAGAAGTCGGGAGCTGGCCGCAGCTCGAGTCAGCCCATATGGGAAGAAAAGTTCCTTCTGCTAAGAGAGAGAGACGCGAGTGGAAAAAACTGGTAATTGCTAAAATAAATAGTTGATTTTTTTTTTTTAATTTGATGGCAAAAAGTAATGACTGTAATCCAGTGATGGCCTAACAGAGTGTCACACAGAAGGAATTCCTGCTTTTATGAAACAATCAAACTCATTTTGGAGCCAAAGGCTTTTCAGGATTTCAAACAAGTGACAAGGCCACGTCCTAATTTCCTTATTTCCCGCGGTGAAGTCTCTTTAGAGTCAACCTCTTTTTGTGATCACTGAAGAAAAGAGGAGGTGGATGGAACAGTGACCTCAGACAAATGTCACCACCACTTAGGCGTCCTTGTTTGACACCAAGAATCGGAAACCTTGGAAACGCTACAAAACGGATGATTTTCCTTGGAGACGCGGTTTTGCAAAAACAGCTAAGTATCCAAATGTGATGCATCGCTCTGCGGGAATATGCAGAATAATGCAAGGTGCGACAAAAGACCTCAAGGAATCCAGTTAAGCAGCTACATTTTTACATCTTCATTTTTTTTTTATTAAAAAGATAAGAAATGCAGTCTGCTATAATTTAGTTCCCACACATAAGTTACAGTCTAGTCCTAATCATCAAAGTCTATAGGTGGAAGGTATTTAGTTTAATTATGAGTTGAGTGATGGTCTGAGCAGAGGATATAATTTGCAATAATGACTAGCGCTCATTATTTCTCCTCCATTCAGGTCCTGAACCCGGTGAAAATCATTATGTGGGGGAAATCAGAATGAAGGGGCGCTCTTTAAACCTAAACCCTCCAGGTCTCATTTGCTAATAAAATTCACAGAGGTCACCACCGCAGAAAAGCACGGCTGCCGCCTCGGAAATGTCAATGAAGACAGGGCTATTCTCACTGTCTGCTACCAATCAAAAATGCTCTCGCTGTGAGGGTTAGGCTGTTAATGTGAACAGCCATGGCCTCCACTCAATTTTCCCAGAACTTTCCCCGTGTCCTTTGAAACATGAAAGGAGCCCGATGAAATAACACGGAATAAGTTTGGGCTCTCCATGTGACGGGCCTGGCAGGTTTCTTTGACGGAGTCAAACAGATTCACCTAGAGCCATCCATCATGCCGAACACGTTGCAGCCCTGTCACTTTAGTCAGGTGGAACAACTGACCCGTATTATGTTCCCTGGCGGCATCCTTTGTTGCTGCATGTCAATCAACAGCATTTCTTAATGGCTTAATATGTCATCTTAATATGCAGCACGCACTACTGGCGCTCCGCTGGAATAAATGGGTCATATAATGGCTCATTTGCATGATACCAACCCATTAAACAATTGAACGTGTTCACGTAAGTCACCGATCATTAGCATTAATTGTTCGTACCACGACTACTTAAAACACAAAAAAACACGCCATATGCAAATATGTCCTCCATCGTGACAGTGCAGTGTGTTCCTAATCCTGTTTCTCCTAATGTGTAAACCTGTTTGCTCAGACCAAGGGGACGCTTCTTAGCCCCCGCGACAGGCTAAACTGAAAATCTCTCGCAACCAAGAATTAATTCAGAAATAGGTCAGACGTAGTAATTTGCTGTACCGCTTTGACGTCTAATCATATAATGGGGCTTCTCCTTAACCTCACAACCTTGCCGACGCCGTGCAAGGTGTGCGGTTTTTTGCACACAGTTGTGAATGGCAATAAAGAAATTAGCTTATTTTCACAACATGACACCCCTCCCTATGGAACAGCAAATCCCATCTTTTGCTGATGTGATTTAAATTCTGATTTAATTTCTGACGTCCTTCAGTCGGTGGGTGTTCTCTCCTCTCATGTTTCAAGCGGCTAGCCGTCTTTTGTTCCATTTGAAAAAGAGCCATAAACAAAACTTGGCTTTTGTCAATAGATCCTGAACAAACTGGTCAAGAAGATCAATGGTCTTTTAAAATGATCCGTCATATCAATATGCAGCAGCGGGACTCCAAAGACGCCCTTCTGGGTTGAAGAGTGAGATGCGTTTGCGTGAACACATTAAGAACCCGAATGAGGGATCACCATTAACCTATGAAGAACCCCATCCTGCCAGTCCTTCACTATTGTCTAGGCATCTTTATCCACCAAGGGCGCGCTATCAAAACAAAGAGTGTGTGCAGAAGTGAGACAAAAACATTCAATTTCTCTTCTGCAACATATTCAGAGCAGACATTAAGAACGAAACAATAAGTCATTTAGCCGGAGCTGCATTTGCTATTGTGCCGAGCAGAATACAAAAACCCTAATTAATCTCAGTTAGAGGACTTTCTTTCTCTTCCTCTTGCCATTATTCCCCAGAACACATCTCAGGGGAGAGCCAGGGAGCAGCAGCCTACTGCTGGCCACCATGACACCATCAGAGAAGAGGCAGCCTCTGCACCAGCTGGGGCTCACTAAAAACAGCTTCTGTCTTAATAGCATCTGGACGCCGCACACCCACTGCAAACTTCCGCGTCAAGCCGTCTTCATCCAGTCTTCTAAGACAACTGCACCGCAATGCGCAACTCAACAGCAGTGAGACTGAAGTGAGACAAAATCTTTTCGACTTTGACTCAAGCGCGGTAATCTTCTTTGTAAATCATATGCAGTTCCCGGTTACGACAGAAGTGCATCCAGCTCCATTTTCCAAAGCTGAGGGGGTATTGGCTGCGGCGACTTTATTATCGTCGTCCAGGACAGATGAGGCTTGTCGGTAATAACAGGACAGAGAGTGACAGTTCTGCTCGGGGTTTCTCCAGTTGGCTTGGGAGAGGAACACACTGAGGGGGAGCCCGGCCAGGCATGCAGAGCCTCAGAACTAGGCTGAACCACCCTAAAAGGAGCCAAAGCATGCAATCAGGGCCGCGCGGAGGGATAAACAAGGCAACTCTCCGTCCAGACGTAGCAATTATGTAGGGACCATATCGTCATAAACAACCTAGAGTTTCAGGCGCAGTTTGCGACCAGAGAACTTGTTTTCCTTTGCTTCATTTCACTTTTCCGTTCTGGTGCTCTTATTTACATGCTAGGATGGAACTGGGCCAGTCTGGTCTTTGATTGCAGCGAGGGCTTTGTAGGATGAGGGAGAGTCTGCAGCGGCCTGACATCAAACTCTGATTAACGCCTCTCATGAGCGTATTCTGTAACGCATTCTGTACCACACGGACACAGCAACCTTAATTCACAATGTCTGCTATTGATTCCACAAGCCTTTGATGCACAATTTTGCATGCATATAACAGATAGTTTGCAGCTTTCAGGTTTGAATCTAATTAAACTCTAATACAAACAGTATTTTTATGGAACTTGGCACTTCCTGTTAAATAACTCATGTCTTGTCTAGTTTTTAATATCATCAACTTCTTCTAATGGCATTCATTAACAGTTACACCTTTGAATTACAAATAGTTAGAGAGGAATATCCATGCATGACTGGTCTGCAAAATTATTTTTTTAGCTTTGATGTGGCAGAAACATTAAGTTCCTGGCATTAAATTATGGTTGCAGGTCAGAAAAGAAAGGTACCAAACACAGCCTAAGGAGCACGCCAACACCTCTCAGGAAACTGAGGAAATTTATCTAAACCTTTGTCATACATCAACTTTTCGGTTTTCAAAATTCCACGTGATTAAGACCACGTGATGTAACATCTACAGAGGTGCACACCAACACCTGTACAAATGCCTACGCTGCAATCCGTAGCTAGCTACTTACAGCTAGCCCTTTGGAAACATCCTTAGGAGTAATGGTCTTAATCTATAAAGTACAGAATCATCCAAAACTCAAATGCTATGTTCACGTTACGGGCAACAAAACAGCTACATTGCTGGCAAGTTGCGTTGTTATGTTGTCCTTCAAAAAAAACACACAGCCACAACATTATGACCAGAATAAGCAAATAACATTGAACATCTTGTGATGATTCAGTGTTCTGCTGGGATACTTTTGGACCTGGCATTCATTCTTGGTGGATGTTACTTAGACATGTAGCACCCACCTAGACCAGACCAGGCACCCCCACCCCATAGCAATGACACTCCTTGATGGCAGCAGGATGCAGCCTGACACAGGAAAACACACAAAAACAGTTTGGGAACAACTCAAAAATCTTGAAGAACAGCAAAAGGTGTTGACCTGGCCTCCAAATTCACTAGATCCCAAATTGATCAAGTATCTGTGGGATGATCCAGAGCCCCTTCCAATCAATCCATAGGACCCAAAGGCCCCCCACTAACAACATTGTGTCTCCAGACACCACAGGACACCATCAGAAGGACCATGTCCATTCTCTGATGACTCACAGCTGATTTGGAGGCACAAGGGAGACCTACACAGTATTAGGAAGGTGGTCATAATGTTATGGTTGATGTCAGGCATTAATTCGTAGCTTTATATCCCTGGCTTTCATTGAAAATTACTTTTACCTCGCTGCTTTTCTGCCCGTAGTGTGAACACAGCATTATGAACACTGGAATCTGAGTTTACGCGAGCCAGATATTCAAACCTCTGTAAAAATCTGATTTATCAGACAGGACAGGGAAGACTTTTGAGCGCCATTTAAATCTCACAGTCACAGTGACATTAAAAAAAACACCTCTATTTGGACAAATACAGTCTACAGCCAATTTTAAAGGTGTTTGAGGTAGTAATTCATTCCGTTCTCTGTTCTGAGCCTACTTCAGTCCTTTCCTGTCCTGGCACACCAGGTAGGATAACAGTCTGCTCCGTGAGTATGATAAGGTCGTTTTGTGGAGATTCATAAGTGCAGGTTGAGAGTAAGACAGCAATCAGAGGTGAAATAGCTTTTCCACCAGTGTGGCTTTCACCTAAATGCATTTTTACCCATCAACCCCCTCTCTAGTAGCCGTAAAACAATTTCACATGTCAAGTACACTACATTTCACATCCCTTTCAATGTGGTCAAAGAGGAGAGATTACAATTTCGTGCGGCAGGTTGAGTGCTCACACTGTGAAACGGAGAAAGAGCTGCCACCTGTTAATTACGCACAATTCAAGATGCGCAGGTAGAAAACAAGCCCGTCTGAAGTGTACTCAGACTGGGAAGCACAATCAGGGACACCACTTAACCAGACATGGGATTTTAATCAGATATGTTAAAATTAGACTGTGCGCGAGGTGTTAATTTGTAGGTCAAGCCTTTTCCAGATTTCGCTGTAACCTTTGCCCAGCCTCCATGTGTCCCGACATTAATCAATTGGAAAAAGGAGACACTTCCCCCTGCTATAGAAAGTAATTTCTCCAGGGCAGTTCAACACACATCAACCTGATGTACACACAAACAGGTCTGGGCACCGGCTGCTTAAAATTAGTGAGGGCCCGCTAATTAATTCCCCTCTCTGTCACAGGGGACGGGGCGGGGGCTCGGTTCAATCTATCTGTGATGCAGCCTTTGTGAGATTAGGCATCAGAGAGGGGAGGAAAACAATATCCATTAGTTTGCAATGCTACCTTTGTTATAACATGAAAAAAAAAGCGTCATTCCATTAGTCTAATTCCTTAGGTGTCTTCTGCTTAGTGGCGGCGATATCTCTGCATTTCAAATCAAATGAGAAGCGATCAATGGAACATTAAAGAGACAAATTGCGTGCGACAGACACAAAATGCAGGGAAAGCATTTTAATGAATTTCAATATGTGGCTGACGGATAGGCCCTCTTCAATTAAAATGGATCGGAGGACCATGATATCTAATGCTGCTTTTGTTTCAGTTCATGTGACCGTCTCAGAAGATTCGGAGCGTCAGAGGGAAGTTTCATCGACGTCCCACATCAGCAATAAACCAGAGGGAAACGTGTGTTGGGACAGCAGAGGAGAACACTAAAACATGGTTAAATCTTTACAAGATGAAATATTTGTGCATCCGAGCTGCAATCAATATTTATTAGTCTCTGAAACTTAAGTTGTTTATACGGAGTCTTGCGATATATTACAATTATTGTCAGCCTAATCAGAAAAATGTCTCGTGTGAACTCTTAAATCACCAGAATAAACTCGCCATTTGGTGATATGCTTGCTTCCTGGGCAAACATAAAACAGCAAATACGCAGCAGATAAAACGTGTCACGTTAAAGTAGTTGCATCTTTGGAATTATTATAATCGCTGTGCCTCCTTATGCCAAGTACTAGTTTCTGTTTTAAAGAATATTATCAGAGGGGAACTTTTTTTACAACCTGGACCTTATTTCTGGCATAAAATACAATCGTGTACTCAGCCATATAACTTTTGTGTAATTTCGAGTCGTTCGGGAGATATTTAGATCTGCGTATATCCATATAGTGGGAGTGAATGGGGCACCGAGACGCACATTTACCCGAAATCTGCTACTGCTATGGTTTGTCCACAACCTCACAATTGGAAAAATATTCACAGATGTTGCAAAAAACTAAAACTTCGGACTCAACGGGGAATAGTACTAGCAAACGATAACAAAATATTGGTGAAATGAACAAGTTTTGTGGCAGATAATGAGTTTTTTATTGGCTGCATTTCGGTGCCCCATTCACTCCCACTATATGGAAATACGCAGATCTAAATATCTCCCAAACGACTACAAATTACACAAAACTTTGATTTCATGCCAGAAATAAGGTCCAGGTTGTGAAAAAACAGTAGACGTAACGGGAGGCTGATCTACTCCCATGTATTTTTTCTCAACTTTAAATTGCCTTGGAGCCACATTCATTTGACATTGCATGATTTAGCTTGTGTAAATGAAGCCAGGGTTGACTATCCTTTTGAAAGTGTTTAGAAAATAATATTCCGTCTCGGGACGGGCCGTGTCAAAAGCGCAGCCTATTGCCTTGATGTATTCTTGATGCGTTGATCGAGTCGTCATGCCACCGTTTCCTTACCTGAGGGCATCCACGGATCTGATGAAGACTTCTCTCTGGTACTGGCCTGCTCCCAGTCAAGGTCATCATCTCGGCCTTGGCTGTATCCGCACGCTGCCAGCGGCTTCTCAAAGTTACAATCGCCTGTGACAAAAAGGAACAAATTTATATGGTTATACAGTTTTCCCATTAACTTGCTGCTCAACTGAATGAATATATAAATTAAATTCTCCTCTTTTTTTCTCCCCCCAGTGGTATTCATAATATAATATGCCAGACAATGAGATGCATTTAAGTGAGACAGAGTGAAGGATTACTGTAGTAGGCGAGGCACAACATACATTACCATCATTAGCAACACGGCAGTCCAATTTCACAATGACAAGTATGAAGTGTCCAAACTCCATCATCGTTAGACATTATGTTCCCAAACTGCACCACCATCAGGGATAAATTGATTTATTTTCCTTGCCGGCCACAGAACTTTGCTGCTCATGCACCCTTACTGCACAGAGCCACTCTAATCCTTTTTACAAGCTTCTTGCAAAATGACAGCAAGCAACCATTAGGTCCAGGCTTCAACAAGGCTTGGCGTGTGATCGATTAATACAAATACCCCTTTATTCGTCGGCACCTTAAAGGCCACACGGAGAATGTGAGAGTTGAGCTTTTTTTCCCCCCCAAAGTGCATTTCGATCCTCTCATAAACCTACAAAAAAAAATGAATGTCAGAACAATATGTGGCCGGAAAGTCCACACCGAGTGAGAAAACATGAAATATAAAGACTGCTTTTACACTGTGGTGTTCGGAGAATGCAGATGACTACATGAGGATCTGGACACAGTGATACTGCGTTGATTACATTGTTGATTACAGATGCACTGTACATCGCCCTGCTCATTGCCAGAATTGAACCCAAACAGCAAATCTGAAAATGTTGGCTGGCACATTGCTAATAAGTTTCTAAACACAGATGACATACACATTTTATTGCCTCTGGGACTGTCCTTTGAGCCAGAATCTACGCCAGGCCAAAACCAATATCTCATCTCTTACAAGCTCCCTCTGACATTCTGCTGCATAAAGGCTACGAGCTGGGGTTTTTGTTTTCCCATTTATCTCTCTGGTGACATTTACAGTACATGTGCAAATGAGTGGCCAAATGAGGAGAACACAGGATAATTAATACCTCGCTCCACAGGGCAACCGCTGATGATGTATTTGTTGCTTTGTCTGTCTTTCTGAGGGGGCGGACGTAGAAAGGGGAGAGACTGCCAAAGTGTTACAGGTTAAAAAAAAAAGACCAGACATTCTTTAGTATAGGAAGAAATGTGTAGGCCTCATCTATGCTAACAGGCTCTAGGTTAGCTATGCTATAAAGAAAACATGAGAGAAGCTAACAAGAGAACATGCAAATAAAACGTGCAGAACCACCAAATAGACATAATCTCAGTAGTTTAGTTACCTAAAATTCCTAAGTTGATGTAACTGAATGTGTCAATTTAGCCCTGTTTAAGCTAATGGTAGCTAAGTACCCAAATGGTTATTTGCTAGCATGTACCAAGCTAAAGGTTGAGCAAAATGTTCACTGTGGCCAAAAAATGACAAGTTTAGCGTCAAATGACTCTTCACACGTCACATTTCATTCAGTTTACACCACAAGTTATACTTCTTCTCATGCATTAAAAGGTGCAAACTGTGCTCAAGTTGTTTTCACCTAGCCAGCAATTTTTGGAAGCCAATTAGCAAACAATGGCCCTTTGTTTTAACATTTAGAAAATATATTATTAATATACTTTTTAGCCATTGCTATTGTTGGCTATTGTTTCTAGTGGAAGTATGTGCTCTAAGGCTCTGAATGGTACCACAAGTCCAGATGTCTGGTGTAAAAACAACAACAAAAAACAATAAAAAAAGGCAAAGGTTGATGCTAACATAACAATGCTGCCTCTATTATACACTATTATAATTTATACAGGTATTATGTAAAACAGCTCTTTTTGCATTTTTATGTTCTCAGATCCTTTGCTATTGCCGCAGTAGGATGAATTAAATCAGTTATAAAAGATGATTTTTCATTTAACTCCCGTGTTTATTGTTTTCGATCTTTTACATATGGTTGCAAATAAACAGCATCCACTGCAACTCTGTCCTCATAATTTAAATGTGCAATCAGGTATGACGTTTCTGTGTTGATACCGCCTTACAAAACGTAAAGCAGTTAGCTGAAACAACAAAAGCTACAATTACACAGTGATGCATCAATACTTATAAATGCATGTACTATTCCTAAATAATAATAATGGGCGCTTTAAGTTTATTTCCATGCTACATTGTGTTATTTCAGAAAAATTATGAATGCATCACTTTTACCTGCATCTCTCCACTACAAGATATTGCTACTCTAACCCAAGTAGAAAATTCCTTCTTCTCCTCTGATAAGACCTTCGTAACTCAGTTGTGAAAGCTGCAGGATAAAGAAGACATTTTTCACTTCCAACTTTTAGATTCAGAGCTGCTGGCATATGCAGGATTTTCTCTGCAGATTCTTATACATGTGTCAAAATGTGCAACATTTCCAACTGTATATTTCCATATGCTATCCCGTTTTCTCCCCCCGAGGTATAATTCGAAGCTCATTAGCATTCTTTAACAGCTGTTAATTGCCACTGTATAATTGGGTGAGAGTTCATCATTCTGGGGAGGCAGATTTGTGATGAATACACCTACTGAATAGGAAGCAGGCAACACAGCCTGTGCAGCCCGTAATATAAATTGTTTAGTCAATATAATGGCTGGCTGAAAACTTTCTGAGACTCCCCGTCAACACGCACTTAAGCGGCGCTCTTAAACCCCAATGGGTTCACTTGAAGTTGCTCAGTACAGTAAAAAGTTGCGGCCACCCTCCACCTCCCTGGAGCGACTCTAGGCACAAGTAGGCAGTGCTGAAAAAGAGCATGTACTTCATGTTCAGTCAACTTGCTCTCTAAATAAATAAAATTGTCTGTGTTGCCAAGATGCAACTTGGAGAACATTAACATGAGTCTTTGGCTGCAGCGTCACAGGGACTGGCGCCGTTCCATCAATATTTTGACTCAATAGTTCCAAGATCCCTCGCCCTGTGCCACCCACCTTCCTCTCACAGCGTGGCGGAGCTCAAACAAACCCAAAGAGGTGGCTTTTATTGGTGTTTGATATTCAAATCGATGGCACCGGGCGAGGAGCGAAATATATTCCGAGTCAGTGGGAGTGGAGGGAGAATTTCGAACACTGAAGAGGAGAAAAGCCTTCAAAAAGAATATGCATAACACGGGACCCATTTCTTGTTTAATTTTGAGAGTTTTTTTTTTTTTTTAAATGTCACTGTGTTTAATAATAAATCAGAAAAAAATACGAGGGAGGGTGGTGAGGACTCGGTTTGAAACTTCATCCTCTTCAAAGACATCATTAACAGTTCTGTTCCATTAATGATCCTCTTGTTGCTCAGTTAATTTGAATACAAAAGACATTAAAAAAAAAAAAAACCCTGCACTTTCAATCGCATAGTTTTTAAGATGGAAGAAGCAAATGATGAACAAGAACTACTGGTTATGTTACAAATAAGTTATTTACCTAAAATTCAGCCTTTTGAACAAAGACGGCGACATGTCAATAAGCCAAAAATTAAAAAGACTATACGGAAAACGCAATTTACGCTGTATAGTCTCTTAGTGACTATGTTTGTTGACTAATTCTGCACAGATGTGATATTTGAAAACAGTGGGTGGAACTAACCCATACTTGCTTTTTCATTGACATTGCTCATTGCTGCGAAGACAGGGTACCATTACTACAGGGTAACAGAGTGTGAACAAGCAATAAATCAATTTGCATTGCTTTGATTGTTACACAAGGCCCTTGGTGTCAGACTTCACTATTGGGAAATTTTCCAATAACGCCTGCAACTTGTTATTGACCCGCTCCGTCTTGAGGTAAACATTAAAGTGGTTCGTCCCACACGAATTACATGGCATTGTGAGCTTTCTCAAACGTGCAACCTTTCATAATTGTGAGCGGCACGAATCAAAAAACAAAATGTTTCGCATGTTTCGCGTGTTGCATGTCATCGATACAAACGTGCGCTTCTGAGTCAAGAGCTTGTGCACAATCATGCAGATGAACGCATCAGTCAATAGTATCATAATAGTCCCTCTCTCCGTAGGAGGTTTATATCGCTGCCAGTGTGTGGCACAACCCCCATATAATCAGCCTCGACAGCTGCTGAAATAGATATCCCAACGCGAGGCTGCCAACTCTCTGAAGGAGATTTAACTTTCAATAAAAGCTTCCATGAGGTGTGGGTAGTCTGGGACTACAGATGAATGTGCTCCACCCTGTCAACATTCCCCTTTCAAGAGAAGCAAGCAGCTTGAAGCTAAAAAGGTGGCCCTAGATATGTCATGAAACAATTTATTCCTGAGTGAGAACACACAATAGTCTTTATATTCTCACGCAGAGTGCATTTCAAAGAAATCTATCCATCTTTTCCTGGACTGAGCCAGAGGCCAGAATCAATACCTCAACCCCTCAATGCTGGAGCCAATTTCTCCTAAAGATTTTCAAGTCAGACTTAAAAGGCCTTTTGTTATTGCACCTGTAACAAAAGTAAACTTTCAGCATTAAAAGCGGTGTGTGTGAAAGTTCGGTACTGTACCGGAGTGCTGTGTGCACAGCGCTCAGAATGCCAGAGAATAAGCGTGGGGAGGAATGTAAGGGTGAAAACAGAAAAACGGAAAAACAGATGCACCGTGAGGCATTAAATAAAAAAACAACGTGTTTTTGAACGCGGGGCCATAGTGAGGTTGCACATTGCTCTTTTGTAAAAATTTCATTTCAAGAGATTTGATGTTTCCCGTCTGTCTTTTAGGGAAAACACAATTATTGAGCATCAAATTTAGGACAGGAGCAGCTTAGTTTTGGAAGTCAGGAATTTGATATCGATGTGAAGCTTGAAGAAGGCAGCTAGCTTAGCTTACCTTAGCTTAGCATAAAGATAGGCGTCTCCTCTTCCAGTTACGTGAAAAATCTAACTGCTAGCACCTTTATTCCCTTTTAATGTACGCAGTCATATACTATAAAGTTTGTTTGATTGAAACAAAATCTAAAACAACCGGATTTACTTCTTATTGTCACTGTGAGGTAGCCATGCAGCAACTCAAGGATGTCACTCATACATCTTTGAGAAAGACTTTCTTGATGAGGATTTACTGGGGAAAAAACATTTATTTAGCAAAAAGAATTTAGTGCGGCTGTTCTAAGAGTTCATAGTCAGCAACTCTGACATATGCACTTAATTGTGAGAAGTTAAATCAGAAAAAATTATACAAATCTCTGACTGTTCAATAGGACTCTGAAGCAACCAGCTGGTTTAGCTTAGCATAAAGGCTAGAACCCTCGCTGCTAGTTCCGTCTTGGTTTTAAATGGGTTTATGTACAAGACTACTTCTACTAGTCACCATGAGTTGCCATGCAGTGACTCAAGGAAGTCGCTCATCTATCTTTGGGCAAAAATATTCCAAACTGTCCAACTATCCCTGCAGCATTATTATTTGTAGGTTCATCATCTGAAGCTACCGCACAGACATAAGAAGGCAAAATTTCTTACTTAGCAATGTTGCCATGATACAACGGATCCTCATGAACAACAGTGCCATTAGTATGGCATCTGATACTCTACCCTCCCGGAGAGGATACTGAGCCCTTCTCCAGCAACGCTTCAGTCCCAGTGGCAGATATCATTGCTGCAAGACCTCCTTAGCCCCTCTGCCAATTCTGCAATTACCAGCCGTCCAACCTGTTCTGCTGGGCTAGGAAATCGCAGGTCTGCCCTTCGCCCCAATCTGCCTCAATGTCTGCACTTGTTTTAACAAACATCTTGTCTGCTGGCGTCCCCGCAGACTGAAACCACAAGGCAATCTTGGGTAATTTAAAACCAATGTCGACTATCTCCCTCCACCACGGCCAGTTTAGAGCTCCTGAATCCTGCAGCTAAGCCCCTTAGGGACTGATAGGCCTTTTCACTCTGGCCCTATTTCACTTATCTATTGGCAGCTCCTGCCAAGTTCTATCTCTGCACTGAATTGCATGTATATATACTATCTGTTTGGGGACTTTGAACTGTGGGAAGGGATTTAGACAATCAATCTCAATATCATTATCAATCACGTCTTGCTGTTCACCACATTGATTCGAAGGGGAATAAAGAAGTTGGAGTTGGAGATTTCCACTGATAATCTGCCTGGCTGAGCCGTGCTCTTGTCAGCAATGCTTTGCAAAACAAAACTGACAAACCACGTCCAGCGTGACGGAATAAAGAAATCAGGACAGAAAGAGAGTCTGGCATTTTTAAGTTATGGCTAGCTGTGAATATTTTCTTTAAAAAAAATACTGCGCATGGATTTGTTATTTTTTTAAATAAAACTACATTCGCTGGCGCTATTTTTAGCTCAAACACCTCTCGTTAAAAAATCATGTCAACCAAATATCAAACTGATGAATGTGCTTTACATGAGGAGTACAACATACTTCCTGATCAAATACACCCTTGTGTGCGGTTAGATGTACATCGAAGATGACAGGCAGCCTTCTCCTTGGATATGCTAAATTTTGACAGATGATTTTCAAGCCATGTACGCCGGCGCAGGGCTCGACGTTCTCTTCCACTGCGCCTGTCAAGAACTTCCAGCAAATGGCTTCAAATCCATCTCCATTCTGTACAACCTGCCAGACACCAATTAAGATGAATATGTAATCCAGCTCGGAGACGTGCATGATCCTTATTGTCATTCTTCCCTAAGTAATAAAAATGAGGACTTCCGAGTGCGTCTGCACGGAAGCATCCGGTGATGATGGCACCAAACAATGTGCAATTTCCTTTTAATTTGAGTCCCAGCAGACAAGTTAAGGTCAGCGGAGAGAACGGGCTATTGCTCAGAAGCAAGAATGTTTAGGATCAGATTTTATCGCATTTGTTTGACTGAGGACAAACACCTGCTGTGCAAGGTGTTTCGTTTACACATAGTCTGGCTTCTGGCACATCCTCGTTCTGACTTGACAGCAACAATGCTAGTTAACAATTGCTTGTCCCTGGCACCCTCATTCTCGTCTCTATAAACAGGGCGAGAGCTACAGTCTGTCTGTCAGTGCCCTCCAGAGAGAGAAAATAAGGCCGTTTCCTCTTCAGCTTAATGCCTGTTGATACACTGAATGGCAGTGAGAAATAGGCTTGTTTGGCTTCCCATTTTCCGGCGTACAACATGCCCCCAGAAATAATATGGTGACTGAGCGTGAAAGGCTTTATTAAAATCGCTGTTTATTTGTTGCACAAGTTGAAACCGCGCAGAGGAGACGATGCATTTTGATCAGAGAGGTGAGGGGAAGCCGTGCGAACACTTGTTGGGTATTCTAAACAAAAGGCAAAAGATCCTGCTGCGTATTCCCCGCTACTGAGGATGTGTACGCTGCGCTGCAGAACCTGTGAAGACGGTTTAAAGAGGAGCTAACCCTCTGCATTGATTCACAACACAGGTTTGGCTCAATACCGCAAGACTGGAAATTAAAACTTCCTCCAGCCTGGTTTCACATTTGATCCAGGTGTGATGGGCCACTGGCCTGAGCTTCAATCAATGAAAGACAGTATAAGAGAGGAGGAAAAATCCCTGGTTTCCGCTGAAAAATAGATCCACACCTGGACAGGGAGCCCTCTGGAAGGAATAAGAGCGCAGCCTGTGCTCGATGCTAAAAAGCCTCTGGCTCACTCCAATAAAAAACAACATCCCACTATCCCGCAGTGGACGGCCCTTTCAACCGAACCCCTTCAATCCTCACAAAACCTGCTAAGTCAACAAACCTTTGAATTCTGCCTCAACATTGTAACACAGAGGGGATGAAATGCTAATGTCGGTATCAGTAGCTTTCTTCCCGTTCTCACCGAGTTTCCCAGAGTCTAATTTGTCAAACATGCAAGTAACAATGCCAGAAATTAGCCCAAAGGGAGAGTTCCTCCAGAGGAGAGAATGATTATGTTTGATCATGGAATAAACAAGAACATTAACATGCTTTGTTGGTTTTCCAGAACTGGAACAAATGCTTGTTTTTATGTGTGGAGGAGGGAATAATTCAAGGTTGAATGTCAAAGAATTAGGAAATCGCTACAGCTAATTAGAAAATATAGAAGAATGGAAGAAAGGTTGAATCTATCCCTCCTGAGTAGAGGGAAAATCTAGGCCATAAGGGAAAGCTTGCGCATTCAGGCGGAATTATCGGCTTGATGAAATGCCATTACTTTGCTTTTGTGTCATGACATATTGTCAATCACGTATGCAGCGCATTTAATCGCTCACCGCGCGGCCGGGTCGAGCTTGGAGCACCTGATCAGAATGTGGACACGGTGCACAGGTGGGAGGTGGATGTCCTGGATCTTAGCTCTGCCTTGACAGGTGTGGCTGAAGAGATTTCAATCCCAGTGGGAGCCCTTTCAAAGTGCCATCTTAGGGTCTTCACCTGCACACTTCAAACACATTCAGACCCCTTTGTCTCTCTGCTGAAGCCCCATAAATCAGCTACCTGAAAGAAAAGCCCCATGGCCCGGTTTAATCCTCCTGGGTCATGGGGAGCCGGTGCAGAAGGCGTATGAGGCCACAGCTTTTAAATTTACCACATGCGCAGGGCTCCTGTTGTGCTCGGGAAAGCCTGCACACCGGTCAGCGTATGGATCTCAAAACAAGCGGGAGGGATCTGGTTTCACCGCGTTCGACTACAGCCTTACAGCCGTGACATTTTCCGACAACGCAGATAATTAGACCAATAAAGCTCACCAACAGCATTTACCATGACATTTCTCTCCCGTGCGAGGCAGCTAACAATATATCATCCGCATGATTTGGTCCTGGTAGCCTAAAGCTATTTCCGCAAATGACATTACAGTCAATTTCCACTGTGTCAAAATGGCGCCCATTATCGCAGCTTTATTGGCGGGAGGTCTGTTTCTAATTAGGGATGAACCATGTCAAACATCGTAACAATCACACATAAAGTTGTAGATGAATTAAGTGCCTCCTTGTTGGAATCTGTGTTGCATTTCATCCCTGCCAGGTGACATTGTCTTCAGATTATCTACTGAGAACAGATCAGATGCAACCATTTCTCCCCAGTTTTACATCTGTGTAGCCACTCTATTCATAAAATACATACTGCGCATAATATATGGCATCATTTGAGTAAATATGTTTGTCACATCCAGGCCAGCTGACAGACTTGCCTGGGCCCGGGACAAGATCATCATAACCGCCCCTTCCCCCGTGAGCTACGTTGCGTACAAGGCTGGCGCACGTTGGCTGCGCTGTTTCTTACATTGCTCTACGTTCACTTTACTAGTCCCAGCTTCACCGTCACCACCTTTTTATACAATATTTATTAAGAAAATCTTTAAGGCTTCTATTTTCTTCTTCTCTTCTTCTCTTTTATTTCATTTTCTGAGCACCAGACCTGTGCTGACAGCGCATTTTGAGCGTACGGAACTTCCAATCAAACGGCAACATCAAATTCTGATTAGTGTTGGGGATGGGGGGGGGGTCTTGACCCATATTTCAAGGACAATTAGGAAGAAAACAAATAAAAAGCTTTTATGCAACTCAAATATTACATATTTTCTTCAACACATAGGCCTATTTTAATTTGTTTTGTGTTTTTTTAATTATTCCATAATTTAATGAGGGCCCGGTACAGCAGACCCGTTTGTCCCCCCCTATCGGCGGGCGTGGTCACATCTGTAGCCGAAGCAAGGAGCCAGTTAGCTTAGCTTAACGTAAAGCCTGTAAGCAGAGGGAACTGCCCATCAACGCCTTACACTTCCTGTTGCTCTCTCACGGTTGCCTGGCAACCTCAAAATGGTTTAGTATGGATTGAACAAATGGATGTTATGTATTAATTAATGGACTCCAGAGGAGCTGGCAGGTGGATATCGTTACCTTTGGACACAAGCATTTTATGTTCAGACAACCGACTGCTGGCTGTAGCTTTGTATTTACTGCACAAATGTAAGAGTGGTATCGATCTCCTCGTCTGACTCTTGCCAAGAAAGAAATCTACCCTGATGCAGGTTTTGGATTGAGGCATATCTATTTCTAATCTATGGATGTGATGTACAAGTCAGCAGGCTGTGATCAGGATGAGAGGTTTTTTTGTTTTGTTTTTAACCTCCCGGCTAGTTCGCCTACATTTTTAAAGTAGAATCTGGTCTTTACATTGCTTTTCTGGTATATTGGCGTCTGTTTTACCCTTGAAATAGATAAAGCCGATAAATATATGAAAATATATGGCAGCTAACCCTCTTATAATAATGCAGCATAGTAATAATGGATGCACAGATCACCTCTCAGCACTGAGCGACAGACTAGCGTTATAACATATTAGACTTTTCACTTGATTTGTTATCAGTTCAGACAGTCAAGAGGTATGAATAAGTTAAGGAAACAAAGGAATTCCCAGTCTCATTAATAATATTAATTTTTAAATCCAATTATTTTATGACTGACCTATTTTCTGATTTAAGCGTCCCATCAAAACCTTACACATCACAGAGCGTGGAGGAACCTTTAATGTTTTAGATGGATCTCGAGCTCTTGCGGGGAGCTCCTCTGGGAGGGTTTGAGGTTCCAGTCTCGGCTCTGTCGTGTCCCACCGCTGCAGAATATTACAGCCTAGCTAGCGTGGCATCCAGGTGAATGATTGCGGGTATTAGTCTGGTGCACGCAAACTTCTCAGCCGCTGCGCCCCTCTGCTGATTTCTCGTTACGCTGCAGGTTTTTTCATTAACACTGTGACAAACGTCCGTATAAAGCCATAGTGCAAGCACATTCTAGTCGGACAGAAGAGGGAATTTACAGGGGAGGCTGGTGAGGCGAAGTCGGGACCGGGGAGTACAATAAACGTGTGGAGTGAAACAAAACTATGGTGGCCCTGGGAGGCCAAATGAAAAGACAAAGCACGAGCCAACTAAGAACTCCTTCACCGGTTTGGTTGAGTGCAAGTGTTCAAATCCAAAGTTTTGGTTCAGGCATATGCGATACGAGGCGCAAAATGTTGCCAGTAGTTGGTGTGTCTGTACCTTAACAATGTAGGGTGTTGTGAGACAATATATGCAGACACAGCCAGAACAAATAACAAATTTAACCGCTGTAAATTAGGTAAAATTGGTCCGATCCACTACACAAATACTTGGCTAAACAGGGAACGTGTCAAGATTCGATTTTAAAGTGCAAGTGTCCTAACAGTGTGATTCTTTGATTGCCATAATGATTACCTCCCAGTCTACAAGCACTTTAATAGCAGAAAAAAAAGTCGGATTGATCCTGTGCATATGCTAAAATAGGTTTTTATGACATGCATTCAAGTGCAAATACACTGAGCACTTTGGAAACCAATAACACAAGGCGAAGGTAACAATGAACCAACGAAGAGGCTTGGTCAGTGCCAACACTTATCCATCGTGAATGATCTACCGTTTATCCAAAGCTTTCTCAGAAACATTAGAAAAAATAATCACTCAGTTTGTGTTTAAAGCACACAAAAGCAATGTCCCCGTTAAGTGGAAGTCAATAGACACCTTTCTGTGACATTTACATCCCCTTAATTGAATGTGGCAGCAGGTTCCGGTTTACACGTCATCAGCAGCAAAGGACTCTGTAATCTGAGTCCTATATGCAGCATATGGGGCAGTAATTATATGCTGCCGCATCAGATGTAACAGATCTCTGCAATAAAAGAGGTGCTAGTCAGACACTTCACATTGTCTCAGCTTGAAATGCCATTTGAAATGAAGAGTAATTTACCGGATGCACTGTTATTTTCTGAAGACTGAATCTCTCAACATGTTTGAGCAATAATAATAAAGAAAAAGGCTGAAATACTCGTCTGGATCAACTTTTATTTGAAGTACCTGGAGGCTAAACGTTCATTAAGACAGTGGCATCTGTCAATCTGTCAATCTGATCCCTCGAGACCTTCTAAAAAAGCGTCACCGTCTGAACTGCCACGAAGGTCACAATACTCTTAATACTCCTACATTTGAGGAAAACGTCTCATCCGCTCAACCATCACTTTGAGCGGCCCGCTCTTCTTGACCATCCCACCGGCGTTTTGACCTATATCAGTTTGGCCAGAAGAGCCGAATCAATCATAAAACAAGGAGAGCTGCCAAAGCCTTTCTTCACACCCCGACACTGCAGCGCTCCCTGCCACGTTTAGGCTATTCTGACATGGCCTCAGAAATGTCACAGACATCAAAAGGGACAAGATGCATGTGCTGCGGGGCTATCATCGCTGTCATGAATTTAAGCATGAAGCAGATATATAAAAAAAACAAAAGAGGAAGAGAAGGGGGAGGTTAAGGAGCTGATAAAATATTTAATAACACTCAAATCAAAGAAACTACTTTAAATTTCTTCATGACTCCTTTATGGCAAAAGCAATAACAAGTTTTACTTTGTGCGAAATTTGCTGCAGTATCTTCTGCATCTGAAGGTTTCCAACAGTGGGCTCAGTCACGTTTACATTAACTGCTGCTAATTTAGGGTAGGGAAAAAAAATCCATTTGATAGCATTCAGGATCAACTGATTGAACTAAAGTGCAAAGCACAGTAAGGGAGTGAGATAACCCTGAATAAGAGGAAGGAGCTGCTCAGTTTTGCCACAAGCTGTTAGGGTTACTGACAGAAAAATACTTACTGTATCATTGATTGTGCTCTGTGATCACCTTACCTTCAACTACAGGTTTGTATAACAATGACACAACTAAATGCATAACCTTTGCATGACCCTTTATTTAACATCTTTATGGTTGGACATACAATGTTTTCTCACCTGTTCTTCTTCGTTCACAAGGTCATTGCAAGCAACGAGTGATAAGGGACCGATAGCACTTATTTTACCATGGAAACCGCATACCAAGATTACCTGGATAAAAGCTGTATGTGTAGGGGAGATAGCCAGAGGAGCTTCTCTCCAGAGAGAACCTGTAATTAGACTCTCTGTTAATCGCTGATTAAAGAAACCTATTTGACTTCTGACCAGAGTCTCTCAAAGTTTCCATCAGTTACACCGTCCTCATTGCTAGCACCAACAAACACAAAGCAGACCTGAGCTCTAAGCTCATAACATTAATAAAATAGAAAAGAGTACACAGAGACAGAATAACGTCCTGCTGTGACCTTCACAGTCACCAAACTGTGACTGAGATTTCGATCAACATGTTAGACAGGGCTTTCTTTTGTCACGTGCCCTTGTGTGTCTGCAATGTTCTGTTATCAGGCTATGAAAGAGCAAGTCAGCTGTTTTGAGCACCTCAAGTTGGAGTTTGAGCAAATTAATGCTGAACAACAGTTACTTGTACTGTGGAAATAGATTTCAGACAGTTGCGAAGAACACCACTTCAGCGACTTCCGGGAAACTTGCACGTCAGGCTACTTTGTACGCTACAGTGTAGGTTCCAGAGCTACTCTGTACCTAGGGCTTTAGACACCAGATGATAGTCAGTGGGTTTTCAGGCTGGCTATGCTGTCTTAGTTGTCACATGTATTAAAATCCAAAACTAATAGCTAGACAGAAAGTCTCGGAAAACCCACAAGGTTGCAAAAGAAGACTTTTCCATATACCTCAAGACTCTCATTCACATTTAAAAAGGTCTTCAGTATGTTCCTAAGCAGTTAATCCATACGAGGTTAGTTTTCATAAAACGAGCTATGACACACACAGATTCCCATCTGTGGCTCATGTCATTTGGAAGTTTTCCACCCCAATTTGTATTTTTCATAGGCTGACATTACCAGACATGCAACCACAACATTAAAACCACTGACAGGAGGAGTGAATAACGCTGACCATCTTGTGACAATATAATGTTCTGCTGGGAAACGTTTGGACTTGGCATCCAGGTGGATGTTACTTAGACATGTAGCACCCACCTAGACCAATTTATTTTGACAATGATTTTTGTCTCATCAGATGGAGATTGTGAGAAAAGTTATTTCCCACTTGTGACTACACGCAAACTTACCAGGAAGCTTTTGATTTAACCTTGCCTAGCCTGCTCCAGATGGCAAGATGAATTTGAGAAAGTACATGGTGTGATTGCACAAAAATATGGTCAGCAAGAGCCGCTGTGGATTTTACTCCAACACCCAGATGTTTAAGTTGAAAGCCGACAAGGAATTTTATACTACGACCATCTGCAGCGCTGACCTGACATTGCAGTGAAATAAATAATGCTGCAGGCGTGAAAGCTTTTGAATTACACTCCCCAGCAATTAAAACAGCTCTTATTCCAAATACAGACAGAGATTCTGAAGGACTGTTTAACTGCAACTTGGGCTGAACCATATGCAACAACAAACAATGCACGAAACCAAAATGTATCCAACAGATTGAGAGTTGGCAGACATCCCAAACTTCTAAATGACAAATCTGGATATGATGATAACTGGCGCCTGGAAAGCATTTGCTCCTTAAAAGGGAAAGGATGAACATTAAGCTGTATTTTCAAGAAGACAGGCGCATAGATGTATTATCCATCTCATGCATAAAATTAACAACCTGTGCCTCATTTTGACATTCACAAGCTTCATTTTCTAATGATTACGGTGAGAAGTTGCAAAGTAAGCGGTAAATTTAGTACGGGAGCATTTTTTATTTTTTTATTTTTTTGTGGACTTGTGCCCACGGCTTCAGCTTTTTAATGAATTAGATGTGTGAAACTTTTTCAAGGGGCATCTTCCGTTTCACACACACATTTCATTAACCTGCAGTTCATTCATTATAGCTGTGGGTGTGGAGGAAAGTACCAGCCACAGATATAATTGCGTTATCGGGGTTGTAGGGCTGTGGCTAATTACTGGCTGAGAACACAACATAGGCACTTAGACATCAGTCTGATGGAACAAACCACAATGGATTGTGACAAGAGCTGTCTTCTCTGAAATTCCAGTAGCAGACGTGATAGCAGAGTAATTCATGACTCATACAGAATCACATCAACTCCATAGCATGGAATATGACAGAGGGACACTGAAATAAGTCAACAAGTTTTCTACTGCACAACTGAGGGACCCGATTTTGGCGGCAAACGGCTAAGACAGGAAGAATGTTTTGTAAGAAAATTTAGCACCACTCTAATCACTACGTTCAAGAAACCCAAAGCAATTTGTTGCGGTGCTGCAACACAGCAGTTACGCTTGCATGCATGGAGCAACCTGGCTGTGGGCCATGGAGCCGTTAAGGCCTGATTTGCGTTAAGCCGTTTACTCAAACCTTTGATACTCTGCAACTGGGTCTCGTCATCGCCATATTGCCGGTAAACCTGTGGTGACCCGTCCGTGGATGCAACAAAGATACAGTCAGTGCTATGAGTAACACAAGTTTTTAAAAGGAAGTCCAATACAAGAAAACAGACAGTGCAGTGGAAGAATATTACTCAGTGATAGAAAATGCATAAATTAAAATAAGTGCATGACTTACAATTGTATAATGTGGAGATTAAAGATGAAGGGAGTCTTTACGATGATGTAACACACTGATTCTAGTTTCAAACTAAATGTTTATATCTGAGAATATGGATGATGGACGCTATAGCAATAATAAAAAAAAGGTCATTGGTGTAATGATATTTTTTGTAGCTGATCTGTTTATGAATTAAACAAAGGTGCAGGTGACTGATTAGCATGAGATAATAAAGTAAATTAACTCTGGGTATAGATGTGATTTGTAGTTAGAACTTAGCTAGTCACAGTTTTGAATGAAAACGCTGAATCAAACATCAAGCAGTGCAAAGGCCATTCTCATGGTGAACAAGCTAATGCTAACGTTCTCATTACTAGCAGGTATGCTTGTTTAGTTTCGCACCTCTTCCAAACAACACAGGACAAACCAAGCCTAATACGTCAACTGTGTTGTTCAACAAACTGCCTCTAACACAGTTGGGATAACAACAGTGTCACTTTTCAACCAACTTTCTCTTAGAAATTAGAACTGGAACTTAACCAAGCAGCAACCTCCGGAGAGGAAAATTGAAGCCTCAATGGCCACCTCACTGGCTCCAAAAGGAAGTCAATTCCCATTACCAACAATCAGCACAAGAAAAAATCAGTTTTGGTCGTTGTAGCCAGTATCTCCACTCATCCATCCAACTGTGTATGACAATTTTTTTATATAACTCACCCATTAAAATGATATCAGGGTTTAAAGATATGCATAAATGATGGAGGTTGCTTTGAGTGACAAGCAGATGCCATTTCAGGTTCCCAGTTTCCTGGCCTCATAATCACCCACATTTTGAATTAGCCATGGGTTCGGCCGAGTCAGAGAGATCCAAGATGGTGACCACACAGTGCCTCGAAACCAGTCTTCAGGAAATTTACAGGTAAGGGTTGTACATAGTTATCGTGTTTCGGTGGGAAATGCACAACACAAACCCCAAAACACCTCCAGTGTCCAGTAAGGTACAGAGCAGCATCCCTGTGCAGGTAAAAGGGCCTGTAGTCATATTTCTTCCAAAAGCATTATGTCTAAACTGCTCTTAGGATCCCGTAAATTGGCCTCAGTTATTTCTAGCGCGTCCTTGTTAAAACTGAACTCAAGACATGAACAGAGCTTATCCCGCGAGTCGCAGCGAGCCGAGACATTGTCTGTCACCTGGCCTCCCTTATCTTCTAGCCAACACAATGTCTGACTCATTTCAGCTCCGAAACTCAACATTTGGAGCTCATGAAAAGCACTTCAGACGAGACGTCCACAGCAGCATATTTCCTCACAATCAAAGCTTTACAAAGGAAAAAAAAAAGGGGGGGAGCGCAGACGCTGCGGAGTTATCCTCATGAATCTCTGGCAGGGTTTTTTTTTTTTCCCTTTCCTTTATCCTCCTGTCGACAGCTTGTCAGATTCTTATAAAAACTCATCCTACACTGATGTCTGTCTTTCGCTGAATTGGCTGGAGATACCTTCTTTACTGACTGACCTTGAGAAGTAGTTTTTTAACTTTTTCACTAATTTTAAGAGGCATTCAACTTTAGGCAAATCTTTGTTTGTTTATCTATTTACTTGGAATGATGAGAGCTGGGGAAAAATCAGTAGTAAGAAAGGAACACCCACAAACTCTCCATCTGCCTTTCTCTGCTCTGCAAAACTCACTGGCCCCAAAGATTGCGGCGTCGAGAAGCCGAGCCACACTCCGAGCTTGACTAGTATATTTTCTCTCTGCCATTTTTATCTCTCTGTTCACATGCTGTTCAGTGTCCATTTATCCGTGGCGAGGGCTTCTCCTTGGCAGGGACGATCACTTTCAACAACAGTCCCCGCGAATCAGAGAGAAGTGTCACATCGTTCCAGTGACAACTAACGACTACCAATGTATCTGGGCAGGCTGCCAGTGCGCTGAGCTAGGAACAGCCGGGGGGGGCTGGAGGGGTGGAGGGGTGTGGGGTGGAGGGGGGAGGGGGGGTTAGCTGCACGCTCCAAGGAGACAGAGGTTTAGCTCACTGGTGGCAGCATCAAAACCTCACATCGCATCCCTTCAGTCAACAAAGTCCCTTACACATCATGTGTCGAGAGATGAAATCAATCTGCTTTGAGAGGCTGACTCTGATACTGTATGTCTGGAGGCCGGCTGAGACGGGAGTCAGACAGTCCAATAACCCAGCTGAAGGAGGGCGGGCGGGGGCAAGGGGTGGGGGTGGTGATTGGGGGGGGGGGGGGGGCAATCTGATTCACCCAACAGTCAAGTCCTCTCTCCCCATCTGCTCATTTGTAGCACCAAGGTCAAAGTGGTCACTGAAACTTTACTTTGCACATATATATTTATATTTTCTTGGCATTAGAATTAAGAGTAAAACACACTATGCCCATAAATAAACACTAATTGGTAGCTAATTTTCTTAGTTCTTGCCTGGTTGATTCATTGCCTCTGGGCTCCTATGAATTATTCATCCAAGTGGCAACCCAGCTTTATGTATAAACCTACAAGGCACCACATTCATTATGCTATCATGCCGAGTAATTCCAGGCACTGACGGCTAGTATTAGAATAATATGCATATTGGGTATTCTTTTTTTTTTCCCGCGGCATTGGCAGGCAGTAATAGCGCTTCCGTTGGCAGGGAGTGAGAGGGATGCAACACCCCTCGTGGCTGACAAAACCCCCTTGTTTTGACAGAGGACTGAGCGAGGAGGGGAGTGAGTGTTTCAGCTCTGCCCTCGTGGAGGGTGGATTAAGCTGTGTGGTCGTGCTGCCTGGTGGCGCGGGGGTTGCCGGTAGGCCATGTTATCGCGTCGGTCCTACCTCCCACGGTAACGCACATCCGCGCTGCCCCCACGACTCGAAAAGAAGCACCTGGCCTGGATGCGGGGAGCTCACGAGGCTCGCCACTCTCCCCTCGGGAGCTGGGGCTGCAGCGCACTTTTCCCCGAAAAATCCCAGGTCTGGGCCGACTGCAGCAGAAGGACAATTCAAAGGCACGTGGCGCTGTGAGGCCACGGGTTCTGTTTGCATTTTGCAATAAGCCTTTCCTTCCCCGCTATCGCATCCAGACTCCCCGCATATTTTCCTGTGTACAAGTTTGCGGCGACAGCAGCAGAGCGGGGGCGACGAGTCGGACGGAGAGATGGTGAAACAGAAATGTCAGTTCAAAGCAGAGCGGGGCTGTTAAATGGCAGCAGGCGCCTGGCTGAGGTATCCGTCTTCCCAAGTGCTCCCTGTCTCCGCTGATCTGTCTCTGCGCCGGAGATACCTCGCCTCCAGAGGCCTACGTTAAGACCTCAGGCTGCAGGAACATCAGTGTGAGGAAAACACGCAGTGAACACGGGTGGGCTACAGCTGGTCTCCTTTGGTGTGTTGATATCAGTGGTTGCACAAGAAGTTTCCCAGCAAATATTTGTTTGGTGATTTGGAGAAATATAGAACTGCAGCCTAAAGCCAAGATAAGGTAACCCTAGCCCTAGCCCTAGCCCTAACCCTAACCATTTGCCCTAGCCCTAGCCCTAGCCCTTGCCAAAGTCTAAAAATAGGTTGTCATGTAGCAGACAAAGCTTCTGATTCAGTTCTTGTCAATGGGTTAACCTCTTTCACAGCCAGTGAACATTAAACTAAAAAGCCAACGTCATAATTTTATTATTTACCCAACTTTTTAGGAGCGAAGAACACATACAAACAGGCTAATCGCCGAAAATTGCTGACTGAGTTCACAAATTAGATTACTCCGCGATTGAATCCTTCACAAAGGAAGTACAAAATGCGGGATTGTTGTCTCCCGTGTGCCATGCCTGGTTTCATTCAAGAGCCCTCTGGTTAATTCATCACCGTCGCTCAGCCCCGACCCGCATCGCGCAACAACCCAACGTGATCCGTCTAATAGAGAGTGCATGTTTGGAGGAATTATGTGTATTTCAAGTGTTTTCCTCATTACCACCGCTGCTCAGACTGCACGCTGCCAGACATTAGGGAGCATTAACGTCATGTGTGCCTGCCGGGGCGGAATTCAGCTCCTCTCTTCTCCTCTCCTCTGGCCCCCCTCAAAAACTGCGAGCGATCTTTACATGACATTCGTTTCAAGAAATTAGACAACCCAAGGCTAGTTCAGGTGATTGGCCCTGCCTCGCAACAAATGCGCTGTCAAACTATCATCAATCTAAAGCAGCTCTCAGTACATCCTCTGTTTCAGAGACCACTTATGTCCAAGGACGCCCCGCTCAAGTATGCCTCGTTCTTGAAAATAAATGAAAAAGGACAACACGGGTAAGAAAAATTTCCTGGATAAAAAAAAGAAATAAAAAGACTGTTGACTTTCTCCTACGAGGGTAACGGTGTAGATGTATTAAACATGTTAAGCAAATCTCTGTGTATTCCCAAGTCAATTGAAAAGATGTTTAAAAACTTATTAACGGGCAAAGGATAATATCCCTCCTGGAATTAGGGATTGACAGAATTGGAGCAACTCGGGTGAAACATTAATTAAAGCGAAGGGTCTGACTGTTCCATCGCCTCAGCCAGAGGACTGCCTGGAAGTCCAAAGCATCACTAGAGCCTTCAAATGTCAGTGCACAGCTTCACAATACTTAGATATTGCACGCATTAAAAAAAAAAAAAAAAATCAGCAACCAAAGTGTTCAGACAACTCAATCTCTACTCTGAGGGCAAGCCCCGACGGAACGCCACACATCGGCAGAGTGCGACGGTAATGAAAAATTGCGATGGAACCTGGATAAGAGCGATATCATAAATCCAGAGGCAGAAACCAAAGGTGAATTTTCAGAGTAAATGTCAGCTCCTCCCACCGCGAGGATAAGCCCCAACGCCTCGCCACTGTAAACGCTCCGTAACGTGCGCACCGGTGTATTACCGGGAGATAAGGCGCACACATCCGAGGGCGTCCCGTTTTAATTTCCGAAAATCGTGCCCTTTTTACAAGTGCGCGGGGTGAACTTCCACCTCGCCCGAGCTACTTGCACCGATTAAAATGAAATTTCAAAAATTGTCTCCTTCCACAATTTTAGATAATAGTCCAATGAGCGCGCAAAACAATGTGACCCCCTCCGCTGACCCTCTTTGTGCCGGAGAAATTGCCTCTAATGACATGCTGTAGCACAGACACATTAAGAAGATTTCTTTTACAGCTCTGCCAATTGACACATCCTCAGAAAGAATTCTCCACATGCAATAAATATGGTAACCCGCTGTACCAGAGAGAGGGAAAAAAATACATTTTTGCCTAAAGGAATAATCTTGCATCACTCACTCGAAATCACAACGTAGCGCCTTGATGTAATAGGACAACTACGCATGATTTTGAATAGAATCTGGAGGAAGAAATAACCTAATTTCATAGCAGGGAGCGGGGAGGGGGGGTGTTTAAATGATATGAATTGCTGGGGTTGCAGCAGCACACTTGGGCATATGAAATTAGGAGGCCAGCAATCAAAGTAAAACACATTAATTATCTTGGAGAAAAACGAATGTGCATGAATGCATTAACAAAAATTAATAAGACTAATCCTAATCTAACTTTTCTGAGTCAGGTGCTCCTGGAAAAGATGGACACTCCTCTGGGATTTCTTCAATTAAAAATGTGACGCTGGAGCTCAGACCTGGTTATTATAAATCTCACCCCACCTCCGTTTCATCTCGCAGCCAAAAGAAATGCCATATTTTCCTGTTGTCACCGCTGAGCCTGGCACTAATTACAACTCATACATAATCTTTTATGTAAATGCTTTTGCTTTCTTTGATCTCCCCACGTAGTCGAGGACAGCCAGATCACAGACTGGGGCTAGATCTGTCACTCCAGTCAGAAGATGGGAAGTGAAGTGGAAGGAGGTCTGATCTGTTGTGATGCTTGTCAGCCCGTGAGCACAGGGGATGTTTGATCAGGTCATTACACGAAGGGTCTAAAACAACACGGTCAACCCACCAGGAGCTTTCATCGCGATCTTTTGGGACAAATAAGCTTAGCCTCAGATGTGGACCAGTGACGACGGAGGATAAGACAGGGATTTGAGCACCTTTAGTCTCAGGATTAATCTTTCCTAAGCTGCAATGAAATTGCTTCCACGGACAGTTCTTTAACTTAATGAGCTTCTGGCTATATGTTGGAGCAGTCATTCTTCGTAATGAACCTCAAGATGGCTTGTATAAATCTGCATTTGGGTGACAGATAATGATTGGTGCTAGGAATAAATGCGGCAAAGTAGCGACCATCAGTATCAGTACGAGACCAGCCGTAGCTCATTTGCTTTTACTCCACCGTAACATCTGAGTAGGCCCCCGTGGTCCTTTCTGAGGCATAAACACAGCTGGGGGCATGACAGATAGAGGCCGGCTGTACGATACTGCTCCTACCGACGGAGAAAGGTCAGCTCTGACACCCCGGAAGGAGCCCTCAAGCTCTTATGGACATTTGGGAGCCAAACTGGCTTTCCGTGAGGCTGAAGGGTCATACAGGCAGCCCAGAGCGAGGCAGGAAGAACTACTGACAACCTCTGGCACTTCCGTCCAGTCCAAGCTCAAAGGGTTGGTTAACCCAAATTACAAAAGAAAACATATTTATTCACATGCTACTAGCTGGATCTGTTAAGATCAGTCTGCATTGGTCATGATACTTTAATACACACTTTAGCAGGATTTATAGAAAGACTGTGGATTAAACAAGGTATTGCTAACATTAAATTTGCTGCATTCACTGCCAACGTGAAACAAAAATCCAGATGTGCACACAAGTTAGTGTTGTCAAAGTCAGAAGTGAGCCCTGAAGTCTTCAAGAAATCAAGTTCCAAGCCAAGAATGAAAAGGTGAAGCCAGCACCCAGAGTTTCAAGTCCTAACCAGTCAGAATATGACCAGATATGACATTAAATGGGATCATTTTTGATGTAAGAATCCGTTAGTGGTTTCATTTTAAAAGGCTTGGACTGTAGGTTTGGCAAAGCAAGCACATTTCAGTATCTGGGTAAAGGCTGTGTTAGATACTCGGCAAGAAGTAGGACGTCATTTTTCCTTTGGGAGTTCTTGCAGCTTGTTGTCGACACATCAACTGAGCAGAACTTCTTTCTTGTATGACATCCGGCAACTACTCCGTGATTGGAAATGTGATGTGGCCGTGGTCAAGACCGAAAAGCAGGAAATGCTAGCGGCCACTCTTTTAGCTCCCGGAAGCTAACTGATGGCATTTGTTAAACTTTCAGAAACTTCAGTACGAATACAAGTAATCAAAATAATCATTAGCCTTCTGAAAATCACTTCTACTTTTCTGCTAATCTAGCCTTAGTGTCAGATAATATGTTTGTTATGTGGGTGACGAGGCTCTTTGAAGCAAGCATGAGTGCTGCCACAAATGGAAGCCAACAGTTGAAGCTAATGCTAATGGAAACTGCTAAAAAGTATTGTCCCAGCAAAGCACAAGCTAGAGGAGTCACAGAGTCAGTTAACCTAATTGGAAACGTATGTTATCCTGTAATATCTTCTTGAACTTTGCTAACATTAGTGAATCAGTCAACCACAATACACAATGCACCATAGCAGACCACATAAAGCTAACAACTTTTTTCCGTTGATAAATTGCCTTCCATTAAGGCCTCCGTTTACTTTGTTACTTGAACACATGCCAATTTCCGATATAGCCGAGCAACCTGAAGAAAAGGGGCTGAGGTTCATCCCACTCAATCCTGGCTCTTTGAAAGTGCGAGCAAAAGAGGAAAACCTGACAATGTATAATGAAAAGGAGAAGATTGAAAAGGAAAACTCCGCTGAGTAGAAACGGTGGTTACCAGGTTACCAGGGCTATCTTTGCTCAGGTAGGGGGTGGGGGTTTGATAAGAAAAGTGTAGGTGTTCTCTCCTTCCTCGTGTTCTACAAATGAACATGACAGACCTAATTCGGTGGTGTGAGGACCAGACCCGCTCTGCTCTCCCCTCTCGTCCTGCCGGTGTGGTTACTGCCTCTCTCATTCCCTCGCGCCACGGTGTCACCAATTAGCCAGGGCCCAGGTTTCATTAAGGCGCTGGCGGCCTGCCGCCTGCCGCCTTCTGTCACATCCTTGATAATAAGCCTGAGATGAGTCTACTACCTGCCACACGGAGAGAGACGAGGAGGAGGAGAACACAGCACACACACACACGGACACACACAACGAGACTGGCTATTCATGACAACACGCGTCCGAGTGCTTGCTAGAGACTCGCAGACTGTAAACACAGCCTATGTGTTGGTGTGCACAAACGCCTACACTCGCTCACGCATGGCTGCAGACGATCTGTCGACGCTTGACTGTCTTTTGTTCGGACAATTATAGAAATGAAAGCTGAATGATGAAATGTAGAATGACGGGAAGGGAGGGGAATTCAGCGGGCTCATCTCAACGTCGAGAAGCTTCACTGTGAGATTGTTAGGAATAAAAACCCAATAGAAAGATATGCTGATCGGGCATAACATTATGACCATAACCAACTGTTGTGTAGGTCTCGCTTGTGCTTCAAAAACAGTTGTGACTCATCTGAGAATGGACAAGGGCTTTCTGAGGGTGTCCTGTGGTGTCAGAGAGTTGTTAGTAGGGGCCTTTGGGTCCTGTGTGTGTGTCTGTGGCCATCAAGGAGTGTCATTGCTATGGGGTGGGGGTGCCTGGTCTGGTCTAGGTGGGTGCTACATGTCTAAGTAACATCTACACTAATTCCAGGTTCAAAAGTTTCCCAGGAGATCATTGAATTGTCACAAGATGGTCAATGTCATTTACTTCTCCTTTTTTTTGGTTTAGGACAGGAACTCTGTTGGTTTCTAAAAGTAAAATGGAGATCTGTGTACTAACTTTCTCCAAATGCTGATTTAAATCAATCATCAAATAATCAGTAACCTAGATTTAAAGTCCAACCAGACATTTCGTACCAGCCTTCAATACTTGACCATTTCCATTTCTGTCGATACCAAGAAATGATTGCACTTTGACACCATTTCTGTACGTTTGCAGCTACGGCGGAGCTACTTTGGCAGTTCTAGAGAAAGAACAGCTGGGGTGACGCCGGGGTAAAGTTTTCCCTCGGAGAAAGGAACCTGGTGGGTTGAAGGAGGGAGATTTTCAGATACACAGGTGCTGCTGAATATTAGTCTCACGGCAAGAAGTCTGGGCTCATGGGAGTGAATTATTCATCCTCTGAACTCTGCCTCGCACTTCTGCCTTATACCAGGCCGCTGTTTGAAGCTGCTGCAAATTCCCAGCAACTAAATAGACTGTGGATCCGCTCCGGAGACGAGCAAGTCTGTCCGTCTGTCCTGCTGAGGCACGGCTAGGAAATTCACCGACACCAACACGTTCATATATTCAATGAAGTTTCCCCCGCTGTTTTCTCTAAGGGCACAACGATTATATGCAGTGACAGTGGATGTCAGTCTGAAGTTAAAGCAGACATATTTTAAAACTATTTTAAGGAATAAGAAATTGTATTCAACTGCCGATCAGGCATAACAATATGACCACCTTCCTAATATGGCGTAGGTCTCCGTTGTGCCTCCAAAACAGTTGTGACTCATCAGAGAATGGACATGGTCCTTCTGAGGTTGCCTTTTGGTGTCTGGCCTTTTGTCCTATGGGTTGAGGGGAGGGGCCTCTATGGATCATCCCACAGATACTTGATCAGTTTGGGATCTAGTGAATTTGGAGGCCAGGTCAACACCTTGTGCTGTTTTTCATGCATTTTTTTCCTTTCTCCTGGGGATGGCTGTCATCATCAATGAGTGTCATTGCTATGGGGTGGGGGTGCTTGGTCTGGTCTAGGTGGGTGCTACATGTCTAAGTAACATCCACAGGTCTAAAAGTTTCCCAGCAGAAAAATGAATTGTCACAAGACGGTCAATGATATTTACCTCTCCTGTCAGTAGTCATAATGTTATGGCTGGTCAGTGTATGTGCCAGCTACATGTTGGCAGTTGAGACCGTCTTGCACTTCAGCTGTGACCTCACAACGCAACCGGCTCGATACGTTTCTTGGTTCGTCTGTAATAAACCACACCAAGTGGCTCATCCGTGGCCTCTTCATACATTTCCACTCAGGATTCTTTAAGTGTCTCTCCCTCATAAAGGTCTCCCATTCCTTTTTTTTTTTTTTTTTGGTGCCTGTCTCTTTTAATAAATCTCTCTACACGCTACCTTCAGCCCGAGATCCTATTATGAATAATGCCCCCATTTAGAGATCTGGGAATGGCAACAGGGAAATCCTCAGTTAGCCCTGGGAGTTGCTGAAAGGCTTAGCTGAACAGGGAAAAGATATGTTTGCATTTTCGTCAAACCATAGCCTCAGCAGCGGGCAATGATATTCACACTGGAGAAAAATATTCACATCATATTCACAATGTTCGCCGTCGTGGCCCTTGAGGATATGAATGCGCGGTAAAATGAA
>SRSE01000958.1:0-48936 GCA_005024645.1 Planiliza haematocheilus | reverse complement strand
CCCCCCCCCTCCTCCTCCTCCTCCTCCTCTTACCTGTCTGAGCCTCGATCGTGTTGCTGCTCTGCAGGTCGCCGGACTCCGTCACCACGGTAACGTTGTAGAGTCGCCCCGGCGTCAGACCGGTGACGCGGTGCCGCGTCGTCGTGCTCTCTAACGTCTCGTTCTTCATCAGACCTGCAGCACAGAAAGGTCACATGACATTTCATTTAGCTTAGCAGAGCCCTGTGCTAACGTTAGCATGCTAACACTTTAAGTTCTTCTCCTGGCTCTGAAGCCAGTGTTTAAAGTTCTCGTGCTGCAGGACGTACCCGACCCGTTCAGACTCGGGGATCGCTCCCACACCTGCAGCCTGTAACGCTGCGTCCTCCCGGGGCCGGCCTGCCAGGAAAGGTCTAGGCTGCAGCAGGTCCTGGAGGTCAAGGCCAGGCCGCTAACAGCCGACGGTCCTGAGACGACACAACGCACGATTAAAAAACATCTTAAACTCATTTAATAATGTGTTTATTCAGGTAAGCTCAGCTGGGTCTTACTTCACTAACACATTTAGGTTTCTAAACCGATGCAGCAGCCTGATGACATCGTTTGACCTCAGACACTTAACTCTGGCATTCAGAGAAAACACAACCCAGCGGACGGTCTGAGGACCCCCCCCCACCCCCCTCACCCCCCCACAGCGCTCAGACTTTGATGAGCCGATAGATCCTCTTCCTGTCGCCCAACGTCCCAAACACATCAATCACCTTAAAGGAACAGTGTTTGTTTTATAGCCCGTCAGTGTGTCAGTCTTCGTGCTAAGCTACGCTAAATATATCCTCAGGCTTCTGGATTTTCCTGTTGGACTTTTTTTTTTCTTTGTGGAGATAATGAAAAACATCCCAACAGACATTTTGTTTTGTTTTAGTCCTTTGTCCTGAAGTGATCACGTGACCACAGACAGAAAGCTATGATTGGTTCAGCACCACAGCTTGTTTATCTCTTTAAACGCTACATAACAATACAACAGCCAATGAGAACAATCTGGAAGCTTCTCAGCCATTTTAAAAGAGGCGGAGCTAGCAGCATGTGTTACCTGTGTGTCGCCCTGTTAGAAAGCTGTGCTTCAGGTGAACATAAGAGGAACATTCAGCAGATAAATCAACAAATATCAGACCAAACCTGGAGCTAAACGCGTCGCTCTGCTGCTGATGGAGGAGGAAGACGTTTCATTTACAGCGTCAGAAACATTAAAGAACATTTAGGTTCATAGTCTCATCCTTTCTGTCTGAAGGTTTTTAAAATGCTAATTAATGGACTCGACCTAAAAGTGTGTTTAGTGATGTGAGCTGGACTCTTTGACGGTTTGAGGTGGTTTTTAAAGGAGTTTAAAGTTAAATCGAGGTTAAAAACAGACTAAAGGTCAGTGTGGATGCAGCAGCCAGCGTGCCGCCAAAGATAAGAAACCACAAACACTACAGCTACAAGTGTTTTGTGCTGCTGAGAAGGTTACAGTCGGGGCTGAAGCTGGGCGCAGCAACACAAACACACATGTACACATATATAAGCACACACCTTCACGCCCTTTCCCAGAGCTTCCCACCGAACAAAGAAACAATGGAGGCAGGAAACGGCTGAACCCTGAGCTCTGCCCACCATGGAAATACACACCGAGGGTCCAACTTCTGTTCTGGACGCCCGCCAGCGCCGAGACACAACACCACGCACAAATGCACTTGAGCGGCTCTATCACTCCGGCTCAGCAGGGCCGGGGTTCCTGCAGCTAATCACAGAGAGGGGAAGCTTCACCACATTAACTCTGAGACGCACAAACACTCAGAGGTCATGTCGTGTTCCTTCACTTCAAACGACGAGAGGTCAGAGGAGATGGAAACAACACAACACGACACAACAGAGGACATGTCCGACTGGACCAGGTTCAACCAGACAGGAAGAGGACGTGGACGCTGCCGCTCTAGTGATGAAGGTGAAATGATCTGGACCAATGACGGCGTCTGATCCAGCTCCCCAAACGTCTCCCTGAAGGAAACACCGTCCTCCATTTTGGTTCCTGACACCAGATGAAGCTGCAAACCAGACGTTACCACGGCAACCAGAGCCCGAGAGAAGGTTCTACAGCAGCTAGCTTGACTTTAGCTCCAATGAACATCAATGCTCACCTTAGCTAACTACTTAGCACTAGCTTTAGCTTAAGGCTGATTTAAGTAACAACAGTCCAGATAACATTAGCGCTGACATATATACACATAGATGCCACATCGACTGTGGAGGGACGTGCCTAAAGCGCCGCCATCTTGGTACAGGGCTAGCAGAGGCAGCGGTGCATGAAGGAAAGAGGTACTCCTCAATCTCAAAGTAGAATTATTCTCTGAGTTTTGGATCGATTTCCAAACGTATTGATCTGTTAAAACACCACACATGTAGCTATGATAAAAATATGGTTTTACTACCCAAATACTACTTAATGTTATCAGCAGACTAGCTTCTGACAGAGGATTGTAAAGAAAAGATGCCGAGTGGCCCTGTTCCAAGATGGCCGCCCTGTAGGCACACCGCTCCAGTAGACGGCAGCGCTCAGTGAGGCGTCTATGTAGATATGTCTACGCTTAAAACCAGCTCCAAGCTAAGGCTAGCTTGCGCGGTAACCCTGCTAACAACATTAGCTCTCATCTCAGCTGTAGAACTTCATGGCATCAAACAGCAGCTGAAGCTAAAATCTGTAAATTAATGTTCACCTCAGAACGTCGTCACAAGCAAACAGATCGGGTCATTAAAAACAAAAACAAGATGGCCGCCTCCAGAACAAACTCTCAGAACAGAAGAAGAGTTAGCTCCGCCCACACACCAGACATATTCATGACTACCTCCATGCGTCACCATGGAGACGGCCTTCTTTTCTTTCTATTAAAGTTTTCTATTTATTTATTGTTTATTGTGTTGTGTGTCCAGTGTGTGTGTGTGTGTGTGTGTTTGTGTGTAGGTGTGTGTGTGTGTGTGTGTAGGTGTGTGTGTGTGTGTCCAGTGTGTGTGTGTGTGTGTTTGTTGTACTTACTGGTGTAGACGGTGACGTTTTCAGACTCGTTGTCTTTTTGAGACTGAACCTGGAGCTCGTAGACGGCCCCGGCCTCCAGCTGATCCAGCACACAGCTGAAAACATCTGGAGCATCCTTCTTCCTTCCATCCTCCACTTCTAGATGGTTGCTTCCCAGATAGTTTGCTCGTCTCTCCTCCTCCTTCACCTCCTCCTTCTCTCCCCCTCCTCCGGCACTAATCTCATTCGTCTTCAGCTCCTCCTCTCCTCCTCTCCTCCTCCTTGTACACTTGGTGGCGTCTCCTCCACCGTCCAGTGTCGTCACATTGAAGGAGCAGTCCTGTCCAGGTGTGGTCACAGTAAATGATATGGAGTCCAGACTGGAGACGGGGTCTGAGATGGAGATGCTACATGGGATGGATGCTAGGTGGTCTTCTGAGGGAGCGCCACTGCTCACATCCTGACGGGGAGATAAACAATAAACAATAAAACAACAATCAATAAACCAACCGACAACCTCAAAACCAACATTACATTTACATTAAGACCAGGTGAGACCAGGTGAGACCAGGTGTTCATGGTTCTGTCTCAGTCGTCCAGAGCTAGAGTACAGGAGTCTGGACTTGTTGGTTGTCTTAAACCCTACAAAACCATCCGTCCTCGTTTCATCTTGTTCTTTGGACATATACAGGACGTCTCCTCAGGTTCATGTCATGATGTGAGTCCCAGAACAAACCGGATCTCGTCTCTGTTCTCCATGAAGGAGGAAACAAACTCTTACAGCTTTCAAGTCAACAGGAGACGCGAGTCTTAAAATCTAGAGTCCGGGTGGAGCTGCTCTTTGATGCTATTGTTCCAGAAACACTTTCCTGCTTCAGACGACGACTTCAGCTCAAACTCCCTCCATTTTAGTTTGACCAGCCACTAAAGTCTTTATTCATATTTTACTCCTAAATGTTCCCTAAGCTTCACACTTTCATTAGCAGCCACTTTGAACAAACTCAAACGTAGGAGAACTTTTATCAAACTAATTCATAATATTTTAGCATCGAGCCTCAACAAATGTCAGTGTATCTTAAAGGCTGTTTCTCCTGTTTCCAGCCTATGCTAAGCTAAGCTAAGCTAAGCTAAGCTAAGCTGCTTAAGTTCAAACCAATTCTTTAAAACACTCTGAGGTCTTCATTGTTTAATATTTAGATTTAATTATAACAGCTCTGTCTGTGGAGACGTTTCATCAGCTACAGGGAAAAGGCTCGGTTGACCTCTGACCTTCACAAAACCCAAGTATTTGTCGCTGATAATAAAGTTGAGGGAGTTCAGAGAGGACGGACGGACAGGAAGAGGTGGAAGTGAGGCTGTATAAATATAAACGACAAAGCAGATAGAAAGTGTCCAAGTCCTCGTATCTTTGTTCCAGCTCATTATTCTGTGGACTGAGAACCTTCAGATAAACTTAATCCACTTTAAAAACCCCAGAATGAATAACCTACTGAGCATGTGCAGAAGACATATCTGCAAACGAGTTTAAACGATGATGTAAACACAGAAAGTTTCTTCTTCTTCTTCTTAGCTGAGGAAAACTCTGACATGACATAACTTCTGCAGAGCTTCCGTCCTCCAGACTTATTTTAGACGCGTCTCTGCTCATGACACAAGCTAAAGATGAAACTGTACAATCTGTGAAATGCAAAAGAGGCCGTCGTTCTGCAAAGAGATCCGCAAACGGGAACTGAAAACACCTGGGGCTGATGCAAAGTCTATCTAAACATAGACAGACATGCATGAGCAGCTCTGTAGAGGTAAATAAAGTCTGATCGTTAGAGCATCTGTTGGTTCTCGTATCGTTCTGTGATTGTAAAGCAGAGTTTCAGAGTTTAATCGACCTACGTTTTGATGGTTTTACCTTAAAACGTATTTTCACTTTGATCAAATTACAAATGAAAAGAAAAACAAAGATCAGCTTGCAGTTGTAAAGATAAACATTTCTTAATTTAATTAAACTACAAAGCATTTAAACAGAGTAACATCAGTTTGTGACCTATATTAGAATATTTTTTAATAATGGATTTGATTTTAACGGCGGGGCTCGACCACGGCAGCGTGCTGTGGTCGTTTCCCATCTCAGCCACATTTAATCCAGATATTAGTCAGTATCCGTGTGATCTGTGACTGACCTGAAGCAGCAGCAGCAGCATGGAGCTGAACCACAGCCTCCAGATACAATCGTCCACTTTACATTTCAGCATTTTGATCCACGTTCAGATCCTCACGGGCGACATGCACCAACATAATCCTGAGCCTGAGGTAGAAGGCGTCGGCTGATGTTTCACTTCAGAAGATGAAGAAGAAGAAGAAGAAGAAGAAATCCTTTATGTCTCCTGGAAACGTTGGGAATGATGAGTCTGTAAAGTCAGAGGAGATAATTCCTTATTTGTCCTCGGCGTTTGGTCTCGTCTGTTGGTCGTCTCCGCTCGGTCTCGTGTCCATTCTCGACTCAGGTCTCTTCAAACTGAGCCCGTCCTGTTTCCTCCCCCGTCTCACCAGCCCTCTCTCTTCCTGTACGTCCTGTCGGCCTCTCGCTGCAGAGTCCATGATCAACTTCCTCAATGGAGACGTCGATGCAAAGGAATGCTGGATGGATGGACGGATGGACGGATGGATGGATGGATGGATGGACGGATGGACGGATGGATGGATGGACGGATGGACGGATAGAGGCTATAAATAGGACACCTAGCTGCACCTAGCTTCTAGCGTTAAAAATAAAGCGTTTGATTAAATCCCAAAGAGACGAGGACTTAAAAGTGAGTCTATATTCGTCTCCCTTTGGTTCCTGGAAAAACCTGAAAATACAACTTTATACGATCAAGAGGAGAAAGAGCATGACGTCATCCTTAGAAAATAAACTTTATATAACTTATAACAAGATTAAAACACCAGAAATAACCTTTCATTAACATCTGTCCTGACTGATCTGGTCTCTAGAGACCAGGTGTGAACACTGATCTGGTCTCTAGAGACCAGGTGTGAACAGGTCCAGGTGTGAACACTGATCTGGTCTCTAGAGACCAGGTGTGAACTCTGATCTGGTCTCTAGAGACCAGGTTAAACAGGTCCAGGTGTGAACACTGATCTGGACTCTAGAGACCAGGTGTGAACTCTGATCTGGTCTCTAGAGTCCAGGTGTGAACTCTGATCTGGTCTCTAGAGTCCAGGTGTGAACTCTGATCTGGTCTCTAGAGTCCAGGTTAAACAGGTCCAGGTGTGAACACTGATCTGGTGTCAGTCCACATGTGGAGGTGGTCTGGGACACATGTGACCTCCTTCCTTTGGTAGAGTGAACACACAATGAGTCCTGGGTCACATTAAAGACCAGCTCCTCACCAGGGCTGATCTGAGGAAGAGGAGGAGAACTCATTCATTCATCCACTAGTAGAAATGATCACATGAATCAGTGACGTTCAGTGGTTCAGTAAAAGCCTTTAATGTATTTACTCTTCAGGTGTAAGTTTCTCATTGTGCTCCAGAGTCTTGTCTCATGACCTCATATGATGCTTTTAAAGTTATTTATTAATACGTCGCCTCTGAGCAGGAAAGGGCAGAGTTGATTCTACTATGCAGCAGCGTTACCAGTTAAAGGCCAAACTGCTTTTGTTTCAGTTGGTCTGAGCCACATTTAGTCGTCCACACCTCTTCCTTCCTTCCCTCCTTCCTTCCTGCTCCCCTCCTTTCTCTCTTTCTCTTTGTCTCATCGTAGTTTCTAGGAACAGAAACTTTCAGCCTGACATCAGTCGACTTCACTGAGTCACTATAAGTATCTCTCTCACTTTAACCAGCTTCTCTGCAGGTGCTGGAGTCATTGACGAGGTGTCACTCGGTCGAGTTTATCATGTCCAGTGTTTTTAATAATGTACAGATTACAGGTAACAGTATATATGCAGAGTAGATAAGGAGGTTACAGCACTACTCGGTGGCTAATGCTCTGGACTAGTACAACATTCAGGTTGATAAGTAGCACATTAAAAATCCACGTATCATATGTATAATAGGTCGTACACCGATTAGCATCCAGCGCACCGAGTGATGTCCACACCAGAGACGTTTAAAGGGACCTTTATGCTTTTAATTTTAATGTCGCTTACGTATTACCCATAATTCCTTTCTTCTTGATCGGGACTTCCTGTCACAGCTGCTGCAGCGTTGTTAAAATAAATCATCTGTGTAATAAACCATTTAGTAAAAATCTGCATTAAATGATGTTTAAGTCAGCTAGCTAGCATGCTAGGTAGCAAACGTTAGCAACAGGATAACACTGCATCAAGTATTTAGCTAACATTAGCAGAACAGCAGATATGCTAACAAAACTGACAAGCTAATGTTCACTTAGCTAATGCTAAAGCTATTGTACAGTGTGGTAAAGTCACGCAGCATGCTAATCCGTGAGAGGAAGTCCTTAGTTAGCAAGGTTAGCTAGCACCCCTGAACTGAAAGCTAACGTTATTTTAGTTCTAATGTTTTGTTCTGTTTGTTAACTAGAAGATTTTAGCTAACAAATGTTTACAACATTAATCTACAGATGAACAGCTGCTGCCTTCAAGTGGAGCCCAACACAGGAAGTCGTGTAGAAAACCAGTGAACGAAGTCACAAACACAACAAGCAGACGTCGTTCATGAGATTTTTCCTTGTCGCCGCAAAAATGGCTAAAATTTTGTATTGACACGTTTTAAAGAATTAGTTTTACATTTTCGTTTTTGCGTTTGATGTTTGTAAAGAAGCTGATTTGATCTTTTTCTTACGATTTAACAATTTCCACATTAAGTTAAGCCACTTGTTAGCCTCAGTAGCTTCTAGATGCTAAGAGTTTCCTAGCAGCACCAATGGTACAACTTTAACTTTAACTTAACAACAAACTTTCCATTTAAAGGCAGAATCAGTTTCATTTGGATTAACAACAAACTGCATTAAAGTCCATTTAAACTATAAACAATAAAGGTCCCTTTAAGCTCCACCAACAGTCGACAACGACAAAGTACAGGACATGAACCACATCCCACTGTTCATACACAATACTACGTCAGAGGCAGTGAGTGTTGTCGTATGGAATGAGGCTAAACTTTCACTTCATATAACAAGAACAAGCTCTTCATCCTGAACGAGGCGGGGATGATGACGGCCCCGTGGTTTGGATCATGTGTAGAAAATAAAAATATCTCGGTGCGTAGAAAAAGTCCGGCCTCGTTTATTGTCCGCTGACTCTCCTGGTCTTAGCAGCAAGGTTTCTGTTTGTGGCTTTAACATTAATAGCACTTTAACATGTACACCGCTCATTTACATAAAGATGACTGGGTGAGTAGTTCAATGTTCTTCGTTACTGGCATCGCCTCTAAAACACTGGACACAGAAACTAAATCAAAATAAAAACACCTCCTGGTTTAACTTCCGTTTTATTCTAAAATATTTATAAGAAATATAAAACCGACCTTCTTCCTCCTCTTCTTCGCTCGGATGTATTGGTTTGATTGGTTTTGTTTTGAGGCAAATTTAAAAGTTATTGCTCCGGCGTTTAGTGGAGAAGCTTGAACGGGGCTCAGTTTAGATTTTTTTAACTAAAAGCCAATTATTGATTCCACTCAGCCTCCTTCATCTGACCTGCTGCTAAAAGACACTCAAAACATGTAAAAAACACTAGAAAAATAAAGTTATTATTACTCTCATACACCAAAAATAACAGGATTTACAACATCGTGACTTAAGTGATTTCACATTTTTTGGTTTAAAGCAACGAATCACACGACAAACAGGGGAATCGTTGACGTAGGAATGAGATTATAACGAGTGTAAACTCTGATATTACGACAAGATTCATTTAATTATTGGCCCAAAGTGTCGCCGAACTACAACTCCCACAATCCTTCCTGTTAAACCCTGGACAGAGCTGCTTATGTTCAACAGTACAAAAATAAATATTGGCTTAGCAGCAGAACAACAAAATACTGCATTAGCATAGCGTGCTAGCTTATAGGTTAGCATCTATCTATTAGCGTTAAAGCAACATTCAACTACTAAAGCTAGAATTAGCCTCTAATTGCTTTTACGTAGCCTACTACACGACTTAGCTTAGCATGAGCTTGCTGATCATTAGACGTGATGTGTTAGCTTTTAGCATGGGTTGCTAATGCTAGTCCTCAGAAATAAGTTTAAAAAGTTGGTCCATTTCGTTAGCCGTCATGCTAATACCGTGAGGTTTAACGGGACAGCAAGGAAGTAATGTTAGCATACGGCTAATTATAATATCTGGGTGTTTTGTGATAAAACCAGCTGCTAAAAGGAAGCATTAGCTCGTCCTAGCGTTAGCCGTAGCACTAAACTACTGCGTGATATTTGGCGTGTTGACGTCACAAAGTGAGCTGCAGGTGTAAACCGAGGGCGCGACCAGCTAACAGTCATATTCCAGAGAACACCACAGCTTTAAATTCATGTAAGACACAGAAACCACCGACTCCAGTCAAACTATTTCTACGTCTCTGAGACAGAGAAGAAGAGGTAACAGGACAGCGTAGTTAGTTCAGAAACAACACGAAGTGGGCGGGTCCTAGTCGAGTTCCATCGCCGCCCGCCGACAACACGTGAAGAAGAAGCAGAGAAGAAGAAGAAGGGATACATTCCATTTCCTGAAAGTTACCTTCCTTCTTTTCTTCAGCAGGCCACGCCCACATTAGTCCTGATTGGTTGTCCGTCAAACTCAAAGCGCCATCAAACCTGCTGACGACTCGCCGTGTTAGCTCACTTCCTGGTTGAAGCCGTGGGGCCTCCCGCGGCGGTGGACTCTCATTGGCCGGTTTCTGCAGAGAGGCGGGCCTCGTACAGGCTCAAGGCGTGATGGACGAACTCGTACTGCTCACCTGTCTGGATCATCCCCCCTCTGTACGAGAAAAAACGGAGGAGATGCTGAGATCACATCAGGAACAACGTCATTTTAAGACTTAGGCCAAAGAAACGGACATTTTGGAAACAGCTGCTCATCCAGGTGGCAGATGACGAGTCCTTTAAATCCATTAACAGGTTTTTAAGTGTTGGTTATGTGGGTGAAGACGAGGTACATCCCATAATAACTGATCCTTTAATATAACAGGTAGAGGTTGTGTTACCTGTCGGCTCTGAGCTGGCAGGTGATGCTCAGGACGTCAACAACTCCCTCCAGCTGCAGCTGCGTGCAGCCGATCGTCGTGGCAATGAAGCACCCCGTCCGTCCGATGCCGGCGCTGCGAGGGTCACAGCGTTAGAGTCATTTCACGTGTTTTTATTTATTTATTTATTTATTAGGGGTGAAAGGTCGCTACCTGCAGTGGACGATAACCGGGCCCATGGCGGCGGCCGCGCGTCGGTCCGACTCCACGTCGGTCATCAGCTGCAGCAGAGGCAGCGCCGAGTCGGGGGTTTTGTGGTCGGGCCACGACGTGTACCAGTAGTGCTGCAACGCGCGGGTTTGATTCCCACACTGCAAACAGGAAGACACACAAGATAAAGCTCCGTCTCCATGGAAACAGCTCATCCCCGATGCTGGAGGCACGGACCGTACCTTGAGCGTCAGGCTGCGGGTGGTGTAGTGTTCACACTCTCTGATGCTGTTGACCAACACCTCCACCTTCCCGTAGATGCCTCTCTTCTCAGGCCAGTAGAGGACGCACTTCTACGGAGACAAAGATCAAGACGTCTTCTAAGACATCACTCTAACCCAACACCTGGACTAGAACTGGACCAAGAGTTTAGAGAAACACCACAGAGCACACACGTATTCTACCATTGTGCACATTATATAATCTGTAAAAAGCAGAGAGGATTGTGGGTACTGTCCCTCATGTTTCTACGGGACACATCAGAGGACGTAAAGCTGGTCTACCTCGTTCTTCTCCTTCAGTTTGGTGATCATGACGATGACGGGCGCCTCCTCCTGCCAGGCCATCTGCCAGAAGTCGTTCACCGTGTTCACCATTGGACCCTGAGTGGCGATGTACGCCTTGTCGTTGCCGAGGTAACCCTAGGACGAGGACAGGAGGACGATTTAACACCTGAGGGCATCTTTCATCATGTTTACCTTTCATGTGATGGAGGCTGGTCTCCACTCTAAACTTGGCACAGCTCTGTAGGTAGAGCAGGGCAGAGACTTTAAACACTGCCTCTCTTGTCCCAGGACAGTTTCTACTGTTTCCTGGCAGGAAGACAAGTCCATTGTGTGCGAGTCTGAGAGCGACATTACAGACTCCTGCAGCCGTTTGCTGGAGTCAATGAGGGAAAAGGCTTCTGTCGCTGCAGACGTCTAATAAAGTGTGATGAAGTGATTGGACAAAGCGAAGTGACAGCGTGTCACCACTCACTCGTATGTAGTTAGCGTTGATGTAGGAGCTCAGCTGGTCGTTGCAGCTCTTTGACTTCAGGATCACTCTGGAATGAGGGTCTGAAACAGGAGAACAGGGTTTAGACACGACGTTTAGACGTTTAGGAAGGTTTCAGACGAGCAGCGCTAAAGCAACACTCAACTACTGAAGCTAATATTAGCCTCTAACTCGACACAACTTAGCTTAGCATGAGCTTGCTGATCATTAGACTGATGTGTTAGCTTTTAGCATGGGTTGCTAATGCTAGTCCTCATAAATAAGTGTAAAAAGTTGGTCCGTTTCGTTAGCCGTCATGCTAATACTATGAGGTTCAGCAAGGAAGTAAAGTTAGCATACGGCTCATTATAATATCTGTGTTTTGTGATAAAACCAGCTGCTAAAAGAAAGCGTTAGCTCGTTAAATTCATGTAAGACACAGAAACCACCGACTAAAGTCAGTGATCATGATTCAGACGCGTGTACTCTGGAACAGATACCTCCAGACTCTAATGCACCATGTTAGCCTCTTTAGCCTCAGCTCCACCTCCTCTGACTATTACTGAGTATTACTGTGAGTCAGACAGAGACGGAGACAAAACACTAGACTTCAGAACTCAGGAAACATGAGGAGGCTTCACTCATGTTTATAAACAGTCACTGCACAACTTTAAGACTCGATATCATTTAAACTGAGAGCCTGTATAAACGTTTTAGTCCATGATCAGGGCCAAGCCTTGAGCCAGAAACCCCTTAACTACACGCTGCACGGCGGCCCAGGTGCTCGATCCAGGACAGTTTAGACGTCCTCTGTAGCTTCAGGTGAGACCTCTACCTGGTCCTGAATCTGACGCTAGCTCCAGCTCATTCTCCAGCTGACATGATGTAATAACCACTTGAGCAGAGAAACTAGAACACAGGAAGTAGTTTGACCGACAGCGGCGCTAGGTGAGCATTCCTTTCTCTTGATTGGCCGGACGGAAGGAAGGAAGGAACACCTCCCGCCAACCCCAGCGCTGATGTCCCCGCCCACCTGCAAAACAAGGGCGCCCAAAGCCAAAAAGCGTGACTGTCCCGTTACATAACGGCTTGAGAACAGACTGTGCTCTGAGGGGGACGTATTGTTCGCGGTGGAAGAGGGCGGCGCCACGCTGGCCGCCCTCGGGGGCTGCTGGCCTTTGACATTAAGCCCCGCCCACATAATTAAACAACTTCCTGGTTCAACAGGAAACGAGAGGCGAGGGCGGCCGGTTGTTTTGGAGGTGTTGATGATTCTTAGCGATGGAGACGACTCACTGGGGAGTATGGTCTTGTATCGGTTCTTGGTCCCGTGGTTCGGGACGTCCAGCTCCTTGGGGTCGATGAAGTTCATCGGGATTTCCTGGGAAAGACGAGATTTATAGTACATGTAATATTTATTTAATAATGTGTGGTTCATAGTTTAACGCTTCCCTGGTGTGTAAATCAGTGTCACATATAAAAACAAGGTGCATGATGGGAGGGATTTGAACCCGCGACCTTCGCCGGTAACTCACAGCGAACTCCGTGTGCAGCTTGTGCGTGTTGTTGACGATGTCTCGGAGCTGTTGCCGTGTCAGCGGTCGCCCGGCCGACAGCAGGTACTCCCTGGCCGCGGCCTCCCTGGGGGTTACCACGGCAACGCTGAGGGGCTCGACGGCGCCCAGGGCCGACATGTCCAGCACCAGAGAGACGTTAGAGCCACGTCTGCAGAGGAAGGATGGGAGGGAGGAAAAAAGAAAAAAAGGTTTAGAGCTGGAAAAGAGAGAGAGACAGAGAGAGAGAGATGTCGTCTTCCTTCCTGAACAGGACAGAAAAATAAATTCACTGAGAACAGACGAACCAGATCATGATCACAGGCAAATAATAAATATGTCAAGAACTCAGAATAGTGACCCTGAAGACAAGGAAGGAACCAAAGAGACAAAGACAGGGCTGAACGTTAAAACGATAACGACACGTGGTCGATATCAATAGAAAATACGTTCGATAGAATGTTTGGGTTTTCTTTCTATTTTTCTCTTAAAGTGAAATTATCAGAGGCACAACTGCAAGGCATTCTGGGGGATGTAGGCAGAGGAAGAGCTTTATCCTCTCGACCTATCACGGCCCAGCTAAGACAACAACAACAACAACAACAACAACAAACGGCGTGGAGTGAAAGGAGAATATGAGAGCGACAGCGTGAGAGGAAACTGTAGATAAATTAAAGATCACGTCACCAGTTTGTTAATATTCTGGTTATTTTCAGTCAGACATGAGTCAGACCGATGTTGTCTCTAACTTGGTGGTGAGTGAGCAGATTAACTGGCTCTTGTCTCTATTGATTAGTCGTGTAAGAGTCGGTTAAGTTTGGTTTCTCTGCGGCCGAGTGAGTGGCTGCTGACTCGGTTAATCAGGGATCCACGAGCAGCGGTTATGAGTCGGTTAAGTTTGGTTTCTCTGCGTATTGTTTGCTGGTCCAGTCTGGTCGTACGTTTAGTTTCTCTGCAGAGTGAAGATGTTTGAATGGAGCCGTTTATTGATGATCAATCAAACGTGGTAGGACTCAACTGAGCCGCTTAAACAGACTCTAGATTCATGATTCATGAGTCGTCTTTGATGGACGGTTATGAACCCAATCTTTTCAATTATATCGATATCGACTGATATGAAACACTTATATTGTGATATATTTTTATATATTGCTCAGCCCTATGTACTATCTACGCCGCTTCATCTTCCAGGCCTGTAGGTGGCGCTGTTTCAGAGAGGAAGAGGTGGAGCATGCGCATAAAGCTTGAGCGCTGTTTATAAACCGGCTTTAGAAGAAACCAAACTCAAGGAGAAATGATATTTAGCCCTAGTAACGATAACAGGAACACGAGCATGTAGTCCACCATTGATGCTGATGTTGTTATGAGTCTGGGAACAAGAACCTTATTCACGTGTTTGAGCCTCGTTACGTTCTACCAGGCTGAAAGAAAGACGGATGTTTCTAAGCTTTATGAACATGAATCAGTGTCAGTAAAGAAGCTTCCACCCTCAGAGTCTCATCTGTGATAATTCAGATGAGCACATTAATAATGAACCTCAGCCTCCTGATGAGTCTTCATTTAAGATTTACTCTGTGACAGCAGATGAACAAACGAGGTGAGCGTGGGCGGAGTCTCTGTGTCTGGCTACGTGTCGGGACGTTTCCTCTCCAGGATGCTGCTCGGTCCAAACCGTCTGATTGCCGTTTGGCTGCCGTCCAGCGTGGACAACACACCAGAAACACAAAAGAGACACAGACACCAAGAAAAACATCCTGTTCTCACTCCGAGCCTCGGATCTTCCTTCCCCGCCGTACCTCAAGGAGGACGACGCGCCCTCCCCGCGCCGCTCTCACGTTCTGAACCAGAACAAAATGGCCGCCGGGCTCTGAATCTGCGGACGTGCTGTGTCAGATAACGACTAAAGAGCTGGACGCTGAGCTGAGGAGCAGATAAACGTGTTTTCTTTTCACTTATGAAAGAACTAAAGAGGGAAACGAAGCCAAGAAGCCTGAAGGAGGAGCAGCTGGACAGACGCGACCTCATGAACCCACTGAAGACTCATCAGGACCAGTGGAGGTCACATGAACCATGAGACAGTGTCCTCAGAGGTCAAAGGTCAAGTCTTCTTTCCTCTAGCTGAGAATCTTTGATGATTCTGAATTCATGTTTTCATCCTGATGATTAACAGACGCTTGTTGTAAACAATGCTAAAGATAATGCTAAAGGAGAAGCTAACTGTGAGGCTAGTGGTGATGCTAAAGATGATCTAGCTAAGCCTCCTAGCTAATAGTAGCGCTTCCTAGCTAATAGTAGCGCCTCTTAGCTTCCTAGCCTCTAAGCTAATAGGTATTTTCACAGCTTTTACAACTGTAAATCAATCACACTTCAGTCAGTTAATGTTGTTTACAAATAATGTTCAGAATTAACATTTAGAGAAAGCATCAGCTGCATTTCAGTGCAGTGGGTCTCATATTAAATCTGTGTGTTACAGACTCACTGATCTAAAACTACCAACAACCTGTAAAACCAGAGTGAAGCTTTCGTCTGTAGTCAGGATGAAAAGCATTACAGAGAGAAGCTTTGACTCGTTTATAGATTATTGTTGGCTCGTTCTTTGTTTTGATTGTCCACTCACATCCAGCTGTGGCAAACACATCTGTTCAAAGCCTCGTCCTCAGCAGCACGTTCACACATCAACACCTGACGGCCTCAACAATCACAGGTTAGAGGTGATTCAAACACAAAGCGGCTGAGCTTCCGTTCATAAACACGCTGCGTCCACATCTGAGGCTCTGAGATTCGTCTGGATCATTAACTACGTCACAGACGGTGGACATGATGGTTCTGATCCGTTAGAGACAGCAGCTGCTACAGTATTCTGACCACATGATGGCGCTGCTGCTCATTTACAGACACACACACTCACCTTTCTTGAAGCCCTGCGGCAGGTTTCATCCTGAAGGGGGAGGGGCAGGGCTTCAGCTCGTTACTGGCGGTCAGTGGGGCAACGCTGGCAGGAGGGGCGTGGTCTTCACAACGGATGACACGGACAGGGGCGGGGCTACGAGCAGATCAAGTCTTTAGTAACATATTAATGACTTATTGGATTTTATTTATCTATTTTAATTAAATGAAGACGTAAACGAGTAAACTCTTTCATCCAGAGGTGACAGCTAGCGCAGTTTCTTTTCGTAAACTCACCTAGGCAACGGGACGACAGGAGGAGCGAGGCGGCGGCAGGCTATGATTGGCTGCTGCTGGGGAATGGGCGTGGCTACAGCTGGAGGGAGCTCAGCCTGGACCATGCTTCCTGACGTCACAGCCTGCATGACAGCGAGGACCCGTTAGAGACGCTGTGCTGTCGTTATAGTTTAAAAAGTATAGTCTGGTGTTCACCTTGGTGCCCTTTGACCTCTGGGCAGGGTCTGGGGGCGCGGTCGGGCTCAGGTGGAGGTCAGGGGGTGGAGCTTTGAGCTGTCTGTCAGAAACCTGAACCTTCTCTTTGAGTCGGAACAAAACCTGGAAATGAAATGAATTAACCTTAATAAAACAAGACAGAATACAGGTGATTTATTTCTTATTTAACCTTCAGGTAAATGTAAATAAATGACAGAAAATGTTCAAAACATTATTATAAACCCTTTCACATGTAGAAACGTTACAAATGTAGGAAAAATAAAATCAAACATCACAGACTGATGTGAGAAAATAAACAGATTGAGATGCTGTGGTTTCTCTGAACAATGGCGCCCCCGCGTGGACAACACGTCACACTGCAGCTGACACAATAATAAACTGAAGGAATTTACTTCTTTAATCTATTTTATTTCCACTTATGTATAACTTTTGTTTAACTTTCTGACTCTTCATGGTATTTTAAAGATAAAGAACTTAAATCCTTTATTCTTTATGGTAGTTTCAGGGCTGAGGCTCGTGTTGTTGGATGTTTCCTGTGTTTTACCATCAAGCAGGTGATGACGATGATGAAGACGGTGAAGAAGAGGACGACGGTGTAGAAACCCTCTCTGCTCCACACGTGGTCCCTCTGCTCGCCCTGCAGCACGTTTTTCTGCAGACAGAGAAAAGTGAGTCTGAGGTGATGTAATTGATTTATGTGGAGTGTTCCTTTAAACCGACGCGCTGCTGTAATAACACCACAGAAGAAGAGTAATGGTATTAACGGCTGATCGATGGGACTTTAATCGTTCTATTAAACTTTCAGCAGCAGCACTTTGCTCTCTAATAATCCAAATTCATCCTCTCTGTCCGTCTGTCTCCACGGCAACATATGAGGCTGCGGTTACCGCGGAGACCGGCGAGCAGACACACACACACACACACCTCAGTCGAGACCTCGGTGATGCCGAAGTGTCCCAGGTGACGATGGAGCACCCGGACGTTCAGTGACTGGATGACCTCCTCAGCGGGGCGGGGCTCGGAGACGCCCAGCCTATCAGAGGACACGAAGAGCTCGATGCCATTCTTCTTCTCCTGCAAGACACGGCCTGTCAGTCAATCAGTCAATCAACCAATCAGAGGGTCAGGACTGAGGACGAGTCTTACATTCAGCTGGTTGATGTGAACGTGTCCCGCAGGAACGCCCAGCGCCGCCGCTACACCCTCCCGAAACCAACGAAGAAGACTGACGTTCAGCCTCCGCACATCCACGGCCAGGTACTGAGGACGGAGACGGAGACGGGTTAGAGACAAACGTCCATCTGAGTCTCTGCTTATGATCAGAAAACATGAAAACAAATAAAATAACACAAAATAAAAAATAAACAAAATAAGTAAATAAAAGTCTGTAGAAATAGAATAAAACAGTAAGGAAGTAAAACTAAATGAGATGGACATAAACGTGTCTGGGTTATTAAGACGAACAGAATCATGTCGTGTGTGCAGCGTTCAGACGAGAGAGAAGATCTGTGAAGACTGACGCAGCCTGATTAAAGGAGGACTCCTGAAGTCGGAGGAAACAGATGTAAACTATTAAATCATGAGGTTTACTTTGTCAGAAATAAATCATCCTGAAACTCCTGGAGCCTGAGGCGTCAGACTGTGTCTCTAAATACAATTAGAGCAATGATTGAGGGTTAAAACCTGCTTAGACTGGTCGTCAGGCTAAAGGTTAGCGTCTTAGCTTAGATGTTTAGGGTCAGGGGCTCGATGGAAGGTCCTCACAAAGACAGAACCATGTGTGTGTGTGTGTGTGTGTGTGTGTGTGTGTGTGTGTGTGTGTGTGTGTGTGTGTGTGTGTGTGTGTGGCCGTGGGCGTCTGAGCGCTAATGGCTGCAACAACAACATGTTCTGCAGCAACTTAATTCAATATCAGCAACAACAACCACAGCCAGACGGGCTGGTGATGTTATTATCAGCCTGCGTCTGGTCACCGGCGGCTCCGTAGAAACCAAACATCACTTCTCAGGTGGAAACAAAAACACCCAAAAGGTTTAAAAAGACAAATAATTAACGAGTTAAGCATCGAGCGTCTCATCAACAAAGCACCAAGAGACCGGAAACCGTCCAAAACCTAAAAGATAAACTCTTAATGAAGAAGCTGTAAAGTGGAAACAGCCTCACTAGGAATCAATAATCAGAGTAGTTTAAGCAGATCAATCATCATGTGACCAGATGCTCAGCTACAGCCAGAGAGTCAAATAAAAGCAGAAGCAGCCTCTAAACAAACTCTTACCCAGTAAACATGTAAACATCACTGATCCTCCCGAGCGACCACAGCAACAAGCTTTTCCCTCAATGAACCAGCGCCTGTCAGTCACAGCTCAGGGACTTTTCGCTCCATTTCCTGATCTTACTCATTCTGTGATCTCTGATTGGCTTAGAGGGGGGGGGGCAGGGCTCAACCTGGCGCCTGATTGGCCGTCGTCCAGGTAATGCCATTATCCCGCTGCGCTTCCTGTCGGGATCAGGTGCTATTTCTGTCACACACACACACACACACACACACACACTCACGGTACTAAGTGCTAATTAGCCGTTAGCCCTCGGGTCAGTTTGGGGGAGCGGGGTCAATATGGGCCAATCAGATTCATCTGAGACGAGGAGGCTGATTTATTGTCTGTATTTTATATTTTCACCATATTTCCAGAACAAAAAATGTTTTATTAAATATTTCTTTAAACCAGATTTCTTCATCTCGTCCGACATTAAACTCTTTGGTCGTCGCGGTGCGTTTCCTTCAGAGCGCTGGCGGGAGAAACGTGAGCGTCACGTTGCAGCATCAATGAGATCACACACAGCTGAACGCGTGCGTGGACATGAGGTCACATTATTCACGCTTCTGTTGCTTCCTGTGAGAAAAAAAACAAACGAGAGCAGCCGAGCAAACCTCCTTATTACTCTAACGTCCTTTACAAAGCATTCAGGATCACTTTAAACAGATTAACTGTTTATTTATTTATTTACGTCGGTGTTAATCTTTCATTGAGCCTCCTGACGTCGTCCCAGGCTGCTGCTAACAAACCTCTGGTACGAATCTAAAAGTTGAAAGCGCTGGTTTTTAAAAGTGTGCGACGCCCGGCTGAGATCAATTATTCATCACACACAGACGTAGGCAGAGATCTGAACCCAGTCAACCCACGGACATGTTAGTGGATAGAGAACATTTAAATGAGAAGAGAAAGCTTTGTTATGCTCTCCTCGTAGCCTCTCAGCTAACGGTAGCTCCTCCTGGCGTTATTAAAGTTTAAATCTTTATCCATTAAACTTTAAATGTGTCACTTTATGATGAAATAAAAGTTTATTATTTAGTGGTTAACCAGAGGAAAACGTCAAAGCACAGCAGAGTAAACCACCTTAGTGTCCGACCAAAACCCAAACATGAAACCAGAGCCAGGAAGTAGTCTGTACCGACTGCAGCGTGAAGCAGCCAACACATGCTGTGTGAAGCAAAGGACACACACTCGTCTTTCTATCTTTGTGGGGACCCTACACCGAGCTCATCCTCATCGTCACCTTTTCCTTAAAACCACGTCTGAACAGGTTTTAACCACAAACAGACGCGTCGACCAGAAAAATCAACCTGCAATGATATTATTCACCATGAGGCTGGTCCCCACAACCCAATAAAAACACACACACACACACTCACAGCAGGGTCTATCTGCAGAGACGGAGACTGAGAACCATCTGTGACTTATCCAGCCTCCACCGCCTCTTCTCTTACATTATAACAAACTATACGATAAACTACGACGGTAACGGACAAAGGAGCTTTGTCTCAGAGCTCAGAGAAAGAGTTGTTGTTGCTCATCAGGCTGGAAAAGGTTCCAGAAGCATCTCTAAAGAGTTTGGAAGCCACAAATAATCCACAGTCAGACAGATTGAAGACGACAGGAGTGGTCCACCAACAAAGATCACTCCATGATAGTCTGAGAGGAACCAGAGGAACCCAGGGGAACTTCTAAGCAGCTAAAGGCCTCTCTCTCATTGGCTGATGGTAATGTTGATGAATCCACTGAACAACCATGGTGTGATGGACAAAGACACTGCTCTCCAAGAAGAACATTTCTAAACATCATGTGGACAAGACAGAAGACTACTGGGACAATGTTTAGCTGGTTTCTCTGTGGTCTCGTCTCAGTGTGACTCAGTCGTCCATTAGTGATGGTTTCATAGTGGAGTGATGGAGTGGCAGAGCAGCCTGCAGGGACAGGTCATGTGACCACACACAGACAGGAAGTCAATTAACACATAAAAGGGTTATGTAAGGCTGTGCTGAGCCTCACAGCAGTGTCCCATTGATAAAAGCAGATAGAAAGGGGGGGGGGTCTCTCCTAAATCTGAAAATATGGAACAACGTCTGATCACTGTCCCCAGAGAAGATGAATCTCATAATCACATCAGGAAACCTTCAGCATCTTATTTAAAGTCACATTTCTCAGTTTCTACTTCAGAAGAACTAAACTATCAGCGCAGACGGATAAATAACCTCGTCTGTAAACTCTCAGCATCTCCGTCTGTCTTTTCGTTTCCACCGGAGGGTTCTCCAGATTGCCTTCACTCCCACAATGCATCTGTTCTGGCAGAGTCACTGGAAAGACTTCAGTTAAAATAACAATAATCTTAAAGTAAAGAGAAGCAGAGCATCTGACGGCGTCGTGAACGGTGCGTCCGACTGTGTCTCAAAGTCACCCTGAAGGTCGCTGCCGTTTATCTAAAGAGTTACGCAACTGCCCATTGTGTAGGTAAGTGGGTTACCGTTGCCATAGTAACAGAGGGAGCAGCATCCCTTCTCCTCTGAGGCGCTGTACATAGAGACAGACGTCTCCTCGTCCATCACTCACTGAGCCTGTTTAATCTAATCAGCTGACTACAGGTACGTCCTACCTACCGGACCGTCCCCATGCCCCGCCCCCTCGCTGTCTGACTGATCACTCACCACGGTAACCAGATGTCGTGCAGACACGGCGGCGTGTTCTGGGCGCACGTCGTGGCGCTGTCGAGCGAGCAGGTCGACGGCCGGCTGAGATCCACTGGGCTCCTGGCGAAACCTGGACTCCAGCACGGCGCCGGGCGTCTCTTCACTGGAGGACCTGGCGAGGGGCTGGTGGTGACGACGATGATGATGGTGATGATGAAGAAGGGGGCGGTGCAGGTGGTGGGGATCTGGCAGGGCGTCCAAATCATACTGAGAGGGAGGGAAACGACCAGAGTGGCGAGAAGGGACGGGATCGCCAGCAGACGATTCTACGGAGAGAAGAAGAAGATATTCACGTTAGCTGATGATAACTGGCCTTTGGATGGAAGGTGTTAGCCACACATGCTAGCAATGTCTGATTTAGGATCTTAGGAGTCTAAAGTCTTGAGGAAGAAGAAGAGTCGAGTCTTTCTAAATGTACGGCTGGCTCGTCCCTCTCGTCCTGGACTCATGGCACCGAGCAGGACTCCCAGAGAGCTAAAGATCTGGGCCGAGAGGAAAACCCCCCGACTGACTGAACGCTCTCAACCGTGAGGAACATGAACGCTGCATAATTCATTCTCAGGCTTTATTTATCCAAACTACAGAGGGAAGAAAGCGCCTCTCCCCCGGCAGCATCCTGCTCCACATCCAGACACAGACCTGGTCTATTTAAAGAGATGACAACATGAAGGAGAGCTCTATAGGCTTATTAATGCTCCTAAAGAAAAAGCTTTATTGATCAAAGCACTGAACACTCGACTCCTACCTGATGTCCTGTTGCTACGCTAGTCTGATGTTGTTTAGCAATAAAACTCATTATGATTCTTCAAAAACATAGAAAACATAGAGTCGACACGTGCTGCTATGTTTTTCAGTGTTAGCATGGTTGTTAGCGTTAGAAAGGATTTCTGGAGCGAGCTGTTTTCAGATATCTTTATTATTTATGGAGCAGTTAGAGCAGGCTGTTGATCAGATGTTTGTCACGACGACCAGACTGTTCATCACCAGCAGCAGCTGGAATAATAAAGACTGAACTGGACCGGTCCTCTGAGACGACACAGCTTCTCCTGCTGACTCCTCGTCTCCCTAGCGACAGCGTCCTGGTTGCTACGCGTGATGCCGAGCGGAGCCGCGCTCTGATTGGCTGGAGGGGCCAGCTCTGCCGTTCCTCTGTGGGAAACGGCAGCAAATCACGGGTCAAATTAAAGCGAGGACGATACCTTCAGGCAGATGTAGGTGTGTGCGTTCATGTGTACCGAGGGGACAGATGATTTTACAAACGGGGAGGAGACGATGAGTTAGAGGCAGAGAAAACACCAGAAGCTCTCAGCGGTGCCTCTCGTGATGTTACAAGAGTTTGTGTTGTTTGATTCAGTAAACTAATCTAAAGAGCTGCTAACGCTGCCAGCATTAGAACACACAACATGTTAGCTCATAAGGCTAAAAGCTAAAGCTAGCAAGTCTCTAGGAAAACAGTACTAATGTTTAAAGCTTAAGCTGGAGTGTAATTTAATAAGAATAACTATGGGTCATTCATTAAAACACAGCATATATAGTAAATTAATATCCAGTATGAGATGTCAGCGTTAATATAAACAGTACTGTAGATTAACCTTTGATTAGCTAACGATATAAACATGAAGAACACACTGTGTGTTTAGATTCATTCAGTTTAAATCTAGAATAGTGAATATGTCTGTTATTGTCACTTAATTTAGAGAAGAACCAGAGAAAACGACGCAGCTGCTGGAGTATTTGTGGAGTTTAAAGTCTTTAAATCTGAAAGTACACCCAGACGACAAAACATTAGGCACACTGGTGAATGCATTCTGATCTGAATAATGTTCAGATGACGCTGGAACAAACTGGTGATTCAACTGGACGACTATTCTGGAGGTTGGAGTATGAATTACACATTAAAAGTCTCTGTTATTTAGCCTCGCTCACCGACTACAACGTCAAAATAATAGGAACACGTGTGAAAATGACTTAAAAAGCACAACCACTTCACATGACACCTCAACAAAATGCTTCTCTCAGCTTTCTGACCTTAAAACTCTTTGGTTCTTTGTTTTAACACAATTCAACATGAAGATTTGTTTGAAAAGATAAAGGTCTGAACGTGTTCCTGATGTTTCACATGATGTTAAATCATAAGTTGAGTTTATTTAATCACCGTTTCCCTTTGACATGTGCTTCCGTGTTTGTTTGATGAGGGAAACTTTAAATAAACTGTCATTAGAAATAAAAAAGTGTCTATAAAGAGCTGCAGCCTGGGAGGAGAACAGCATGATCCAACAAATGCTCCTGACAAACACAGATGATTTTATAAAAGTCGTTTCCAAATGAACTTGTTGATCTCTGTATTTGTAGAGCGGAGCTGGAGCTTCTCGTTTGCAGCGACTGAGGCAGCATTAAAGGATGCTGAGGAGGTGAAAGCGGTGGAAGCCTCTCGTAAATTAAAGGAGCTGTCACGCTGCCAATTAAGCACTCAGTTTAGTGAGAAGTCAGTCTGGTGGTTTATTCTGACCTACATTCAATTATTTAATTTATTTATTTATTTTGTTGCCACCACACAGGAAACGCATCATTAAAGCCAGAGAGGACAGAGACGTCTCCTTCTGCTGCAGCTTTTAAATCGTTGTCACAGATAGTGTTTAAATCTGTTTTTTAACAGCAGCTAATTTACCGTCCTCCTGTCAGATCAGCAGCAGTTTGACCTCAGGGAACAGAAACATACAGAGGGAATAGATCAGCGAGGGTGATGATGACGGATGCGCATCATGGGCTATTTTTACAGTAAATCATGTACAGTCATCGCTTTAGGAGATTTTCAGTTTGGCATAAACGCGCCCAAAGCTGAGCACCACTCTGCATCTTCCTTTAATGCACCTTTAATGTCAAAGACTGTGGTTACCGTGCAAGGTTTGAGGATGAATGCACAGTGTTCAATTATTGGGATGGATCATTCACAAATGATTAAGGACATTTTGTTTGTTTTAATCAATGCAAGGCTTTTAGCTCGTTTTGGAGACTGATTAATTACCAATAATGACCAATAAGTGAGCGGATGAATCGAGCTGCAGGCATTTGTGGCGTGAGACAGACGCTTACCTGAGATCAGCAGCTGTGTCCATGCTAGACACAAGGAGAGAAACATGGTCTGAAATCCTCCTCCTCCTCCTCTGCAGCTCATCCTTCCTTCCTGGGCTAAATATCCTGGAGCTTGTGTTCGCTGCAGCTCCTGTAATCATGCATCAAGGGGAAGCAGCCGGTGGGTGTTTTTCACGGAGCCGAGCCGCCGGAGCTTCCTACCCGCACCCTGAAGCGTCCTACAGCGGCCTGGCAGAAGGAGGAGCAGCCGCTCTACAGCAGCAGCAGCATCGGATCCGATCCGAAGAGGAGGTGACTTCCATGAGACGAGGTTCAGGTGAAGACTGGCGAGGAAGGGAGAGAGAGGAGAGAGAGGAGGAGAGAGAGGAGGAGAGAGAGAGGAAGGGGAGGGAAAGAGAGCAGGAAGAGGCTTGTTTTATATTTTTAAATATAAGGTAATTTAGTTTTTACTATCAAATAAGAATGACTAACACAATCTATTTGAGTAATAATGTATTATTTATCCTGACTCTATTGACCTACTTTAGCTAGCTGCTATGGTTATGCTAATGCATCACAAAAAATGATGCTACATTAATACGATTAGTACGTAGCATAACCAACAGGAAACCAAATAAAAAGCCATGAACACAAGTCTCTTACACTATTTAACCCACTATTGGTTCAATTTGGACGTTTTAATTATGCTAATTAGTATAATTTACTTACATTTTAAGATCCGTGCTACTTTACGTGCTAAAGCTTAGCATGAATTTAACGTACGCAGCCTCTGCTGGGCCCCTGCAGCTATGACAGGGGCGCCCCAAACCCTGTTACCACGGTAACGACGTGGCCGTTTGTTCTGTATTTTAAATATATTTATATATTTTTTTAACATACTGTTAATTTTAAATTTATTATACGAAAAAGAGAGTTTACGGCCGCGGAATATTTTATATGAATATACGTGTGAGAAATAATAAATAAATCCTTCCATGCTAGCTTGTGTGTTGTTTAACAGCTAACGCCCTTCGCTAACGGCTAGTAGCAATTTAGCTAACAGTTAGCTTGTAATCTGATTCATGGAGTTTAAAATATTATGTTTAAAAAAATTAATCCAATAATAAAATAGTAGTTTTAAGATAAATTCTTCTTGAATAAAATTATATATTTTTTTACATGATTAAATAAAAATAATTTTAATTCTTTACAAACGCTTATATAAATAAAGATTTTTTTAAATTTTAAAGGTGCAGTGATTGGTAAATTGTTGAGCCCCGCCAAAAAACAAAAATTTTATTTATTTACTAGCCTATACGGCCAAATTATTTCAAACATGTATGATGTGAAATGTTTTTATTGGACACATAAAATTTTGTGATTTCAAGAAAACAAGACATGTTGAGATAAATATATATATATATATATATATATATTAAATATTTATGTTACACTTTATTCTAATTTTACTTGCAAATGAAAATATAAAGAAATCTGTTGTAGTTGGACAGCGTTTATTTTGTGGGCACCTCAAATCCACAGTATCAAACACTTTTAACGTCTATTTAAATTGTTTTTGCAGCGTGAGGCATGTTTAGTTCTCCATATAAATAAGACTGTGGGGACTTTCTGCTCCTCCCATCGTCTTACAGGAAACCCGTCCCAGTCGCCTGACTTCATTCCACTTTCACCACCTGCTCTGAATCCTTCAGTTCAGGATGTCTGGGGTCAGTCCTTGTCTCAGGCGTCTCTTCATCTGCTTTAATGTCGTCTTTGTGGTGAGTTACTGGATTAAAAGCAGAAAAACAGAAGATGTTTAGAGAGCAGAGCATGATGATGATGATGATGATGATGATGATGTGCATAGAGAGGAAGTGAGTGGCCTCTGCTGGTGAAGAAGCTCGGGTGCATTTATGAGTCAGGGCTTTAGAAACATGTTGATCCTGTGTTTTAATGTTTTACAGGTTTATTAGTTTATTAAAACACAAACTAACCTGAGCTTATTTGGGAAGCATCATGTGTGTTTCACTTCCTGTTCTCACATCCTGGTGTCCAGTCAGCTTTGATGAAGGACTCATCATCACTTCAGCAGAAAACGAAACTCCTCTTTAATTATTTAATTTAGTCATTTAACTGTTTCATGTCATGTCTACAAATACTGAGTTTAATGTGTTATTTAATACAAACAGCTCACAGCTAGAGAATACATAATAACGTATGTTTGACTTTTCTGTCTGTCTGATAAATCTACAGATTAATAACGGGGAAACTGTCCAGTTCATTGGGTACACTAGGGAAGGAAGGAGGGAAGGAGGGAAGGAAGGAGGGAAGGAAGGAAGGAAGGAAGGAGGGAAGGAGGGAGGAGGGAAGGAGGGAAGGAAGGAAGGAAGGAAGGAAGGAAGGAGGGAAGGAGGGAAGGAAGGAAGGAAGGAAGGAAGGAAGGAAGGAAGGAAGGAAGGAAGGAAGGAAGGAAGGAAGGAGAGAGAGGAAGGAAGGAAGGAAGGACTGAGCGTTAGGACACTGACTTGATGAGCTGATAAACATTTTAGAAGGAGCTGTTGTGTCTGTTGTGTCTGTTCTTCAGGTGGTGGGGGGACTGATCATGGTCACGTCTCTGTCTGGCTTGTCTACGTCTCTGGACGGTCTGCGTGGAGGACAGGACGAGGTGAGGGACACACACACACACACACACCTGTTCACCTGTTCAGAGAGCAGCGCTGAGCAGCCGCTCCACTTTCTGTCACAGCTTGAAGTCCAGACGACCGGCCACATCGTCCTGTACGTCTTCGGCTCCGTTACCATGGCGATCAGCATCCTGGGAGCCTTGGGAGCCTATCGGGAGAACCTGGTGGCCGTGGTGGTGGTGAGTAGAAAACACAGGGCGGCTGCTTTAACCACTGATGGACTGAGGACGTCTTCTTCTCCAGTTCCTGCTGTGCACCGTGATGGGAGGACTGCTCATGCTCAGAGACGGAGCCGGGGCCGCCTCGCTACGGCCGCAGGTAACGACCAGCCTGGTCCTAATGATGTGGCGTGAGACTGGGAGGAGACTCGCTGAGACAGACATGAAAAGAATTATAACAGACTGTCCAGTTTATTAGGTACAGTATCTAAATAATCATGTCCGTCCTGTGTGTCCAGCTGGACGCTGTGCTGGAGACGAGGTGGCGTCTACTTCTCCCTCTGGATCAGGCGTCAGACGACGTCAAGCATCGCGTGGAGGCGCTGCAGACATCAGTGAGAAACACTCCTGTGTTTGACAAGCTCTGAACATTAGACCTAGCCTTCCCCGTACCAGTAGAGGCGTTACCACGGCGACCATCACATTTAAATTCACGAGGAACCGGTTTGAGCAACACGTTGCATCACCTTCCTGGTTCCCATGATGTCAGAGTCACTGGTTGTGTTTCTGAGGAGATGATCCCAGTAGAAGCAGCATGTGTCTGGTATTAGAAACTAAAGCTGAAGACACATGAACTCATTCTACTCTGCTGCTTCTTCTTCTTCTTCTGTCTTCGTAGCTGAACTGCTGTGGCCTGTTTGGACACAAAGACTGGGGGGACAACGTCCCCGACTCGTGTCTGTGCAGCCAACCAGACGCTGAGTGTCAGGCCATCGACTACAGGGTGAGTGTCCACCGTCCCAGACATCAGACCAGAGGGACGATGCTTCATGTGCTTCTCTCTGTGCTTCCAGAACTTCCTGTCAAACCTCCTGTGGCAGAAGAAGTCAGTGTTCAGACAGGTGGGTCAGTGTCTGCTCAGACTGAGTAGAGTCCTCTGTTTGATCGATGACAGTAGAATCAACATGTCCATTTATGTCTCTGGTCCTTCAGTCCTGCTTCCCTCTCATCCTTCCCTCCGTTAAAACAAACTTGGACGTCACTCTGGCCGTTAGCTTCACGCTCTGCGTCCTGGCGGTGAGTCACACATCACAGATATGTCCACAATCAATATGTCTCATCTCATCACCTGTCGTCTCTTCTTTCATCTCATCTCTCTCATTTCATCATGTTGTATTTTATCTCATACTATCTCATCTCATATTTACTTCATGTTTGTTCAGTTTTTATTATATTTTATTTTAAACATTTCCACGCTTGTCCCACATTTAATCCACCAAACAATAACGATCCATCCTTCAGCGAGGCTCAACACATCCTGGACTATTAGCTCCATGCTACATGCTACATGCTACGTAGCGCTAACCTCCCCCATGTCTCTACTTGACCTCTGTCTCTAGCTGCTGGGCTCGCTGCTGGCGTCGCTGATCATCTACCAGATGTGTAACCGCCCAATGACGCTGCAGACGGCGCTGTTCCACGACCAGCCGCCCGCCTACCAGCAGCTGTACAACCTGCCAGAGTAGGAGAGAGAGCAGTGAGACGGGTTAGATGAGAAGACAGTTAGACCAGACAGGTTTGTAGACTGGTTGTTAGACTGGCCTTTAAATATGAACTGCCTGGTGCATGTCCATGCTTTCATATAAAGCGTCTATGAGAAAAGACAGAGATGATAGAATGAGATGAGACTGAACTGTAGACGTTACAGCGTGAGCTCTGACTGCACATTCCTGACATTAAACATGTTTTTGTCTTATTTATTGAACATGTGGTGTTTGTTGGAGAAGCTAATGCTAATGCTAATGTTGTAAACCCATGTAAAACCAACCTATATGTGATCTCTGGAATAAAACTGACAACATGGACGTCAGCTGGTTTGTTTGTTCTGATATACCAACTGTGATCACTGAACCCAGACGGACTGAGACGGAGACATAACACGGTAAAGAGGCTTCCAGAAACCAAAGATGAGATGAAGTGAAACGAGATAATGAGAGACAATGACATTAACTACGGAAACCAAAAGCCACAACTGAGGTCAGATGAGATCAGATGAGATCACAATCTAAAGAGAAACAAAGGCCTTTACAGAAACCAGAAAAGAAGAGACGAGAGAAAACCTGAGACAAATACGATATGATGAGGCACAATGACAACAGCTTAAAGAGAACTACAGAAACATGCTGATGGAACCTTTTATAGTTGGTAGGAAGAACTTCCTGCGACTAGAAGTTGTTGGGACGTTGTACGGCGACTTCAAACAGACACAAACCTGCCACAGTGAGGCGCTAGACGCTAAAAGCTCCAACACAATGTCCTCTATCACGGTCACAGTCAGTCTGAACATGAACAAGACGCCGTAAATAAGATGGAAGATGAGATGAGATTAGATCAAATATGAGAGATGAGACAAGATACAATCAGAGATGAGATGATGTGAGATATTAGAGATAATATAAGATGAGACATAATCCCACATATACACCTCGTCACAGTTACACAGGAATTTGGAAAAAGATTTCTACAAAAACAGCAACGACTTCAACATGAGAATTAACCAAACAAACACAAACTTTGAAAAATAATACAAAAAGTAACAACACTCATATAAAGACAATCTGTCTATACAGTGAGATATGAGATTTATTTACTGTCAGTGGATCCAGTCAGGTCTGATCTCTACAGCTCTACACACCTCAATGGATCTGAAATGAAGAGGAGAAGACGTTCAGCTTTCATGTGTGAACGCTGTAGGAATGATAAGCGTCTGTATATGTGCCACTGGCTTCTCTTGCTATCACTAACTTGTTGAGGATTTGTTGGAGCAGACCATTTAAACACGACGCTGCATTCATCTGTTTCTGCTTGAGTGAATTAATAAAAGGACTAAGCTAACAGAGCTCTGGGTCTAATCCTCCTGTCCCTGACAAACAATCGTGTCCGTTCATTAACTCTGACTCCTTTCTTTCCCTCTGGTTCTAATCTACTACAGAGAGTCGTGCAGGTGACCGTGGCTGTGTCGTCTTCTGATTGGCTCGTAATCTGACTCCGTCTCTCCTCTTCACCTGCCGCTCACGCCCCTAACATCTGACTCCATCCTCGCTCCGTCTCCTCGAGTGCCTGCACACCACAGCCGTGACTAAAGATACGGACGCTGGGTCATCTCAACCTGCTGCTTCCTTTATCGGTTATTGACATTCTTCTATTCCAGCACGGCCAAGAATATTCTGTGCTTAGTAACATACATTAAGCAGAACACACTCTTAACTAGCACACATATTCTATCAGTAATTATCACAGTCCTCAGGTATTTTCATCAGTTATATCTACACATAGCTATGGGAACACAGCGGTTTGTAGCATAGCTAACACTAGCTAGCTCTCGGTTTAAAGACGACAACCAGTGACCCTCAGGTTATTAGTAGAAATGATCCAGATGCTCACAGAGGACGTCTGCTCAGTCTAGATTATTCTGACAGAACTGTTTCATTTTACAAAATCATCAAGGGATGAATGCTGCAGTCGTTTTAACTTTGCTTTAGCCGTTTGGTTTGATTAAATGCAAAATTATCAGATAGATTTAATAATCAGTTCATATAAATATATAAATAAACAGATAAATGGTTTATATTCATGTTCATGCAATGAATAAATAATATTTACTTAGTAGTTTTCACTTTCACTTTGTTCACTTTGCTTTCGCTGACAGTTACTAAACGATTAAACAATAATAACCAGGGGCCTCATGTACTAACGTTGCGTACGTACAAAAACGTTCCGTACGTACTCGCTCACGTAAAAGTTCAGATGTATCAAGAGAGAAATGTCCGTGAATTTTGTCCGTGCCAACGGCAACGACATGGCTGGCGTACGTATGATTCTACAGATGTGGATCCTTTGGCTTTGACACTTAGAGGTGATGCTGGGAAACTGTCATCATAAAACTGTGAAAACTATTGTGATGTGCACATCAGAGAAACACGACACATTTGCACTGATGAACAATTAACACACCCAGGTGTCCGTAATTATGTGAGTGGATATAAAAGAGCAAAGAGGTGCAGAAAATGTCGTTAACAACAATGGCAGCCTTAGCATTATTAGAAGATATCACAAACGGTGCAATAAGAAGAGAGCGTGCATTCAGAGACAGAGATGATTTCCTGGCTAATAACGACAACTGGCTCATCAGCCGCTTTAGGTTCCTGAGGGTAATCCTTCTGGAACTGTGCACAGAGCTTCGGCCGGCATTGGAGCGCTACACGGCAAGGAGCCATGCGTTACCTGTGTCCGTACAGGTACTGACCACACTGGGGTTCCTCGCAACCGGGGCATTCCAGAGGGAGCTGGCCGACCGATCGGGACTGTGCCGGCGCTGTGCAGGACCATACAAGCCATGTGGGATGGAATTATACGCATGTCAGCCAGGTAGATCAGATTCCCACAATGCATCTGAACAGGTCAACATTAAGAGCAATCTGCAGCCAGAGACGGTTTCTGAATGTAATCGGATCTATCGACTGCACACACATTGATAGAAAAGCGCCATCGCATGAATTTGTAAATGTCAACAGGAAACATTTTCATTCATCAGTGTACAGATCACATGTAATGCGCAAATGCAAATAAACATTGTGGCTCATTCTTATGTTTTCATTTTCTGATCGCGCAGACAGGGGAATCTAAGGTGCAGGGTCAATTTAAATATAATTTGCATATTTAAAAGGGGCGTGGACGGGGAGGAGTCCGGTACGTTCGATTGGGATGTACAAAGGAAATGTGCTTCGAAATGCTTGTAAATCTGAGCTTACGTCACGATTTAGTAGGAAATCTACGCAACTGTTAGTACATGAGGCCCCTGAAGTAGAGATTGTTTCATTAATGGCAGAATCATTACTATCACTGAAGTACATCTGAGAGCCTGTACTTTACTTTTACTCGAGTAAAGGAGTTGAATCAGTACTTTACGTGTTTCACGTTTTCCACCTGTGTATGGCTACAGCTTCTCCAGTAACGGTGACGTTCAGATGAAGCAGTAAAAGTAGTGAAGTAGCAGAAAACACTGCTCATTTCTTAACAAATGTTTAACTGCAGGAATGATTGAGGTCTCCAGATAGTTTTATATTCTACAGATAGTTTTATATTCTACAGTAGTTTTATATTCTACAGTAGTTTTATATTCTCCAGATAGTTTTATATTCTACAGTAGTTTTATATTCTCCAGATAGTTTTATATTCTACAGTAGTTTTATATTCTACAGTAGTTTTATATTCTACAGTAGTTTCATATTCTACAGTAGTTTTATATTCTACAGTAGTTTCATATTCTACAGATAGTTTCATATTCTACAGTAGTTTCATATTCTACAGTAGTTTCATATTCTACAGTAGTTTTATATTCTACAGATAGTTTTATATTCTACAGTAGTTTCATATTCTACAGTAGTTTTATATTCTACAGTAGTTTTATATTCTACAGTAGTTTCATATTCTACAGTAGTTTTATATTCTACAGTAGTTTTATATTCTACAGTAGTTTCATATTCTACAGTAGTTTTATATTCTACAGTAGTTTTATATTCTCCAGATAGTTTTATATTCTACAGTAGTTTTATATTCTCCAGATAGTTTTATATTCTACAGTAGTTTTATATTCTCCAGATAGTTTTATATTCTACAGTAGTTTTATATTCTACAGTAGTTTTATATTCTACAGTAGTTTCATATTCTACAGTAGTTTTATATTCTACAGTAGTTTTATATTCTACAGTAGTTTTATATTCTACAGTAGTTTCATATTCTACAGTAGTTTTATATTCTACAGTAGTTTTATATTCTCCAGATAGTTTTATATTCTACAGTAGTTTTATATTCTCCAGATAGTTTTATATTCTACAGTAGTTTTATATTCTCCAGATAGTTTTATATTCTACAGTAGTTTTATATTCTACAGTAGTTTTATATTCTACAGTAGTTTCATATTCTACAGTAGTTTTATATTCTACAGTAGTTTTATATTCTACAGTAGTTTTATATTCTACAGTAGTTTCATATTCTACAGATAGTTTTATATTCTACAGTAGTTTCATATTCTACAGTAGTTTCATATTCTACAGTGGTTTTATATTCTACAGTAGTTTTATATTCTACAGTAGTTTTATATTCTACAGATAGTTTTATATTCTACAGTAGTTTCATATTCTACAGTAGTTTTATATTCTACAGTAGTTTTATATTCTACAGAAAGAGAAAAACTTGGAATTTTCCACCGTTCTTCCCGGAATGAAGCCTCCTTCTCTGGCCTTAGCTCGCCTCTCCTCCCTCCCTTTGCGTTCAGCTCCACCTGGTCGTCTCCATACTTAGCTGCTTCCACCTCCTTCAGTTCCCGGAAGCCTCCTCGGCTCCGCCCGCCTCCTTTAAAGCCTCCTCCTCTCCTCCTCTCCGCCTCCTTTAAAGCCTCCTCCTCTCCTCCTCTCCGCCTCCTTTAAAGCCTCCTCCTCTCCTCCTCTCCGCCTCCTTTAAAGCCTCCTCCTCTCCTCCTCTCCGCCTCCTTTAAAGCCTCCTCCTCTCCTCCTCTCCGCCTCCTCTCACTCCTTCACTGCAGTCAAGGCTGAGTTAGACTCAAACAAACATTCCTGAAGCTTGTTTTTTGTCTTTTTCTGCCTTTTTTTCTGTAAACATGGCGCAGATCAAGCCCTGCCTCAAACTCACCTTCACCATCTTCAACGTCATCTTCGCGGTGAGTCCGTTAAAAGTTTTAAAATGTCCGCCGGTGCTTTTCTGCTTTACCGGACGGCTTTAGAAGTGCGTAGGTCAGATAGAAAAACAAAGTATTATTATCATCATCAGTGTTGATTTATTTATCTTTAAACTAGCAGGTTTACTCACAATATGTCGAATGCGAAGAAATAAAAGTTGTTTAAACTTCGGATTCAGTAGAAAAGTATTTTTCAGGTGAATTGTTGTTTATATATCTGAAGATCTCCTTCCGGTTGTTTTTAAGCTGTGGTGTGATATTTTTAATCTTTATGAGCTGTTTTAACGCGTTTCCAGACTTTTCTTTACGAGTTTGGTTCGATTCAGTGTAAAATGATGAGATATATTTAAGGAGTTATACAAAAGAAAATATATAAATGAACAGGTTTCACATTCATATTCATACAGTGAATAAATAATATTTACTTCCGTTAGTTTTCGCTTTGTCTACTTCCGGTAATTATTTTTTAATTGTTACTACACAATTAACAAATAATAACCGGAAGTAGGGATGTTGTTTGTGGAAACAAATAAAGGTTCTTTTTCACAGTAAAAGTTAATGAACATTATATTTAACTGATGAGCTGATCAAAATTAAATTAGCAGATTATTAATCTGATTAGAAAAACAAGAAAATGTGTTTGAAAACTCATCTTAGATGAACCGCTAATGAACACATTAATTAGTGTTTAGCTGGTATTTAATGACCTTCATCTAATGGATCATGTTTGTGTTGCAGATCATCGGTGGCGTCTTCATCGCCCTCGCTGTGCTGTCTCAGGTCCTAACCAAAGCTAACGGAGGAGACGAGGTGAGACTCGTTCAAACGTGACTTTAAAACCAGTAAACAAATCAAAACGCTAACGTCTGATGCGTTGCGTCTGCAGATGGAGGATCGGGGCACCGGCCTCGTCATCCTCTACCTCCTAGGCATCAGTACCGTGGTGATCGCCGGCCTGGGAGCCTACGGGGGCTACAAGGAAAGCAAAGTGTGTCTGATCGTGGTGAGTACGCAACGATGAGAATAAAAAGTTTCCATGCTGAGGTCACTGGTGGTGGCATCTGAGGGGAAATCCAGAACGGCCCAAAGTCAGAGGCGTGTGTGCTTGTGGTGGTTTCAGGTTGTTCCTGTTTAGAGGTCACACAGACTTTTTATTGTCTGTTAGCAGCGCTGGAAAAAGATTGAGTTCATCTAATCGGCCATAAATGAGTCCTGACACGTTTGATTGATATATGATCAATAAATTCAAACATCTCACTCACTTAACGCACAATACTCAGAGAAATGAAACGTAACCGACTCATAACAGCTGCTCGTGGATCCCTGAGGTACCGAGAGTAAACCTAACCGCCTCTACAAATCAAAACAGACAAGAGCCAGTTAATGTGCTCACTCGCCACCAAGTGGTCTGGTGAGTGAACTGCAATCTGTCAAAACGACGAAAAAAGTTCTCAGACTAACAGCAGGTGTTATGTTACCGTCTTAAATCTTCCTCGTCCTGAAGATGAGCCGTCAATGCGCCGAGCTACGACGCCAGGAAGAGCTACGTAGCGGCCCGACGCTAGCTGACTGTTAAATCTGTGTGCACGTCGTTTGATTTGTTCTCCTGTTCCTCTTTTCCAGTACCTGGTGTGTTTGGTCACCGGGGGTTTGGTTATACTCAGGATGGGATTCAGTGTCGCCGCCACCCGGCCTATGGTAAACGTTTAATTCTACTTTCATTCCCATTAAGACAACAACAACAAAAACACCGGCAACAAGCGCTGAATCAAATCTAAAGACAGATTATTCATGTTCGCCTGTGTTTTATCTTGGTACAACTGCTCAGAGTTCAGCAGTGGAACAATCCAACCACAATCAAAGACATTAAGGCGTAACTCTGTGGTTTCTCATCTTTCATAATCACAATAAAACAGGAACATCTGGGATCGGTCTTAGAAAGAAGGAAGAAGAACTCTGACTCATTGAGGTTTAAAGTGACCAGTGATCAGATTTCTTTAGCTCCTCTTTAAATCCTTTTGATCATTGTTCCTCATTTAAATCAGATTTATGTGAATATACAAGAAGTTGTAGTTAAAAAGCATAATAACTATTTAAATGTGATCCGTCGTCAGCACCTCGTTGGTTTCTGTTCGTATGTGGCGTCTCCGTCTCTAAACAGATGTTTGTGTCGTGTCTGCAGATGGGTTCGACGCTGGAGGCGAAGTTTAAGACGTTGGTTCCTCTGGACAACAACGAGGAACAAGTGAAGCACATGGTTGAACTCCTGCAGTCGTCGGTGAGTCGTTCTTCATCCGTCCAGTTCATTAGGTACACCGGTGACTGCGTTCTCATCTGAGCTGTGATTGTGACTGAGAATGTGGTTAAACTGGATGAGCTTGAGGAGATTAACCGACTGGTTTGTGCTCCCAGAATTCCTCAGGTGTGTTTTGAGCCGTCTGATTGGCCCGGCTCGCCGTCGGAGTTGTTTTTTATTGTACTGCCACCCCTGAGCACCTTCAGCTGATCACTGGTTGTTTTGATGAAGGTGTCCTGGTGGTTTGTTGGTTTCCGTTTACCAGAATCTTAAGCATCTTAGTTCAGGCAGCTCAGACCTCAGACCTCAGACCTCAGACCACAGACTCTACTTTCACATGAACATCCTGTTTGACTTGTTGAGTTTCGACACGATTGCTATTTCCTGTTGCCGTTTTAGTGACTTTATGACTTTATGACGTCCTCACTGGAGTTTTATCTGCAGTCAGGTCCGGTTTTAGTCTCAGTGTCTCAGTCTGATCTTTATTTTAGCCTCAAAATGACCTTCTTCTTCTTCTTCTTCTTCTGGTGTTTTAGGGGCACTGCTGTGGTCTGTTCGACTACAGTGACTGGAGGTCCATCCCAGACTCCTGCAACTGCAACGCCAAGTTGTACCCAAACGAGTGTCGATTGACCTACACGGTGAGTATCAGCGGACGCTCTTCATCCTCGTCGTCATCTCCAGGGTCGACTTACTGACGTTCCTTTTTGTTTTGTTGTTTTATTTCTAGTCTTTGTACGGTTACAGGAGAAGTGACGAAGGCAAAAGCATCTACAAAGAGGTCAGTGAAGAGTCAGCGTCTTTGAAAAAGCTCCAGCGTCTGCTGCTTATGTAGAAACTAATGTTTCACTTCCTGTCCTCAGCCCTGCTTCCCCATCGTCCAGCGCTACATGCTGATGGCAGTCGACATCCTACTCGGGATCTTCTTCACCATGGCTGCTCTGGCGGTGAGCGTTTATTTTATCTCTATGGACCCAGGTCTCTATGGACCCTGGTCTCTATGGACCCTGGTCTCTATGGACCCTGGTCTCTATGGACCCTGGTCTCTATGGACCCAGGTCTCTAAATGGAACCTGGTCTCTCTGACCCTGGTCTCTCTGACCCTGGTCTCTCTGACCCTGGTCTCTCTGATCCTGGTCTCTATGACCCTGGTCTCTATGGACCCAGGTCTCTAAATGGAACCTGGTCTCTATGGACCCTGGTCTCTATGGACCCTGGTCTCTATGGACCCAGGTCTCTATGGACCCAGGTGTTCTGACCCAGGTCTCTATGGACCCAGGTCTCTAAATGGAACCTGGTCTCTCTGACCCTGGTCTCTCTGACCCTGGTCTCTCTGACCCTGGTCTCTCTGATCCTGGTCTCTCTGATCCTGGTCTCTATGACCCTGGTCTCTAAGACCCTGGTCTCTCTGATCCTGGTCTCTATGACCCTGGTCTCTATGGACCCAGGTCTCTAAATGGAACCTGGTCTCTATGACCCTGGTCTCTATGACCCTGGTCTCTCTGATCCTGGTCTCTATGACCCTGGTCTCTATGGACCCAGGTCTCTAAATGGAACCTGGTCTCTATGACCCTGGTCTCTCTGACCCTGGTCTCTATGGACCCTGGTCTCTCTGACCCTGGTCTCTCTGACCCTGGTCTCTATGGACCCTGGTCTCTATGGACCCTGGTCTCTATGGACCCTGGTCTCTCTGACCCTGGTCTCTCTGACCCTGGTCTCTCTGACCCTGGTCTCTATGGACCCTGGTCTCTATGGACCCTGGTCTCTCTGACCCTGGTCTCTATGGACCCTGGTCTCTATGGACCCTGGTCTCTATGGACCCTGGTCTCTATGGACCCTGGTCTCTATGGACCCTGGTCTCTCTGACCCTGGTCTCTGATAGGTCAGACTTCATTGTGTCTGATTAATTAGTGATAAACTAAAACATCTTCTAGATGAGAGAGTAGAAAACACCCTGATAACAATGACATCATTCTGAACTCATTCACTAGAACTGGACCAAAGGTTCTAGTAACAATAGAACCAGGCCCACTCTCCATCTGGACATGTGGAGAACCAAAGAACCCAAAGTGTTCCACGTTGGGTTTTTACCTCCTGAAAGTGAATCTGGACATTTGATGTCTCCTGGACATCATCACATTCTATCATTGAGCTCGTTATTCAATCCAGGAGACGATTGAGATTTGTCAGAAACAAGCCACACGTTAAAGCTGGAACAGTGGCGCCATTATTCCACCAGATGGAGACAAAGCACCATGAATGAGACTGAGTCACAGGTGCATAGTTGATGGAGAATTATGTGGATGTTTTTTTGGATTTGATGAAATACTGCGACGTAAGAAATAGTTTATCAGGATTTTTTCTGTTAGCCTGTTAGCTGAGGCTAGCTAGCAGCTACCTAGCATCAAATGCAAAGGTTGAACACGGGGTTTTGTTTGAGATTACCATTCAAAAGGTCAAAACCAGAACGCATAGTAAACACAGTTTACTGTTCCATTAAGGTTAATTCCTGTTTTATTAACTTCTCGTTTCCCTTGCAGATGCTCGGCGTTGTCCTGTCCTCCATCCTGATCCACCAGATGCGTTACGACGCTCGTTTCACCGCCACGGTCAACATTCCCGCCATCTTCACTGCAATGCCACCAAAATACCAGGAGCTGCAGAACCCGCCGCCGTACTAGAGGAACGGCGCCACCGTCCTGCTGCTGTGGTGGGGTTCCTGTTTGCTTGATGTATTCGGCTTGAAGTGCCTTAATTCACCGCGGGGGGGCGTCTATGAACACCACTGGGTTTGTCTTTCTGTGACACGCTGATCTTTTTAGAGTTTGTTTTTTCTTAGATGAGACCAAAGCTTTGAGATGTTCTTTTATTGTCATTATAAATCACAAAATATTTTACAGAACGAAGGAACTTAATCAAGACTGCCAACTAGTTTAGAGTCGACATTTATGTTAAAGTCCTGAAGAGGAACGTTTAAGAACGAACCAAGATTCAGTTTTCTTCTGATGGTCAACGTTGGCGTCTTGGCTTCGGTTTTCTTGCACTTTAAAACATAAAATAATTAAACTGATGCAAATTGCCAAAAACCTCAAAGCTTTAAGTTTAATCCATCTGTGCTTTTGCCTTCTATTAATCTATTTTTATATTCCATATCACTGAATGTTTAAAATTATTCTTTTTGTTTTGATACTGTCAAAAGAAAACTCTGAATGTTGAAAAAAAGCCACATTCCTCTGTTGGGCTTTTATTTTGTAAAGAGAGATCTGGGTATTTTTTTTATTTTTCATGTTACTGTTACATTCCAGAAAGTGAAAACTCAACGTGTGTTTACATTTGGATTTTATGCCTCAAACTGACCGGGGCCACAAAAAAAAAGACAATAAAAATAATAAAATAAAAGCTGTGAAACTGTATCATCTTTGCTTCAGTAAATTCTTTTATGTCATTTACTTCTTAAAAAGGAAACTGATTCCACTACAGGAGGCGATTAGCCACATGGCGCTGTAGTACCACCATTAGCCCACTAGATGGAGACAAAGGACAGTGAATGAAATTGAGGCTCAGATTCAGTCGGGTTTGATTTAATTTGTAGTTTTTAAACCTCATGTTGCAAACAAAATCTCCTGAAGAGACAGCGGCTGGACTTTAATGTTTAAGGACACTTTAGTTGGACAATTAACGAGCTATAATCTTCCATAAACTGATCGTATAAATAGCTAGAAGCCTGTGAGGACACTCACCTGTCAATCAAATAAGCCACGCCCCTTAATTCTGGAGAACCTGATGTAATTTAAACAAGTTTTTTCCATTAAACGCCAAAGAAACACGTTAATGTGTTTTTGGAGCCTCCTGGTGGCCGTTAGAGGAACTGCAGCTACTCGATTTGTTCCGTGAACGTCGGACACTTCTGCGCCTCCATATAAACGTTGTGAAAGAAAGAACGACAATGTGTGCGACACCTTAATGCGTAAATCGTTATAATTGTTCTATTATTATTTTTACAAAACATCTTAACTTTGACACTCGCAGTTTAAAAAAAAAATTACAGTTCCAAAATGACGTCTTTGTTTGTTTCTCTCCATGAAGAACAGGACACGGTACATGGTTTAGCTTTCAGCAGATGAAGCCGCCGCTGTGTTTGAACATGTTTTTTCCTTGTACAATATATTTATATATATTTATGTATATGTTATCAGTAAGCAGATTAAAGGAGGGAAAACAGTGAAATACACAGAGAGGAAACATTTCATGTACAGATTTCCATCACCTGGATATAACTTATTAAATAATTGCTGCTCGTTTATTTTTTATTTTTTTATTTTTATTTTTTTTATTTCTTTTAAAAGTAAGACAAACAAAGCGGTTTACAGAAATCAAACATGCACAGTATTATTCCTCTGGTTTGTTTGTGTTAGAAAAACCCGTTGAATCATGAAGAGGAAGAGGAGCAGAGCTGAGCCGCACAGTTCACTAATTAATGATGATGAGGTCATTTAGTTTGCTCTAGTTTGAAGCCTTTATATAATCTTTGGGAAACATTTATTTTAAAAATATATTTATAATCTAACACAATTTAAAAATTCAAACTAATGCAGAATTTATCTTTTTCTGTTTTTTCCTTAATTCGTTAAAAACTATTTTTTATTTAAACGCTGACATTTTTTCTTTACTCATATTTTACATTTTTATTTTTCTGCTGTTTCTCATTCACTGATATAATTTCATTTATTTTTTTATTTTTTAGTAAAGCTGCTAATTGTGTTTCATAATATTTTTAATAATAATTTGTGTGCAGCTCTGACTGACGGTCTGATGGACGTTTCTACTGATAAATACTCACTACGACGACCCTGTGAGCCAAGATGGCGTCCGTGCAGCTTCAGGCGTCCCCGAGTCCACAGAGCATGCTCAGTAGAGTCCTTAACCTTCCTGACTACCTGCTGGCTGCCTGCACACATGATAGAATAATAAACTCTTCCCTGTTCATCTTTTTATTTGATTAACTTTATTAACTTTAGTATTTAAATAAAACCAGTAAAAACCTGAACTCTGTAGTTTGACTTGTGTCCAGCAGGGGGCGTCGCTGCACCGTCAGTCTGCTCCTCTGGGTTTGACAACATGAAGATTAATGGAGGGAGGTGTGTGTGTGTGTGTTTCTGTTTCCCCAAAAACCAAACTAAACCTCTGCTGAAGCCTGAGCCGCCATCTTGTGTCGTCAGAGTGAATCAAACCCTTTTAGTCTGGAGGCTGAAGTTAATCACTGAAAGCACACTCAGGGACTTCAGTTACTTTTATTTTGGAGGGATTAAACAAATTTAAATATGATTTCCCATGATCCTTAGCAGCAGAGGCGGCGCTGGACGAACACAGCAGCTGATGTGTGTGTGTGTGTGTTGGTGGATGTTGTGTCTGCGAGCGTGTGCGACGCACTGAGAGCGTTAGCCGGAGGAGCAGCATCCTCCGGCGGGCGTGGCCTGGGGTTCGTCGTCGACGATCTGTACGCCCCGCCTACCGGACGCTGATTGGCTGGCTCCGTTGCCCTTCAGTCTCTCCTCCACCTGAGCCGTCTCCATCATCCCTGAGACGAGCAGAGCGGGAACAAATGCGTCAAGACGGCTGATGTTTAGTGTCAAATCAAACGTCTGCTGAGGTGAGTCTTACATTTACACAGGTCCAGGAAAAGCTCCTCGATGCCTTTATTTAACTTGGCTGATGTGTGGTAGTGTCTGGCTCCCACCGACTCGGCATAACTAAACGAAAACAAGAGGAAACGTCACGGACGGACGACGAACGTCAGCGCAGACGTTAAATCAGAGCTACTGTGGGTTCAGTTCATTAGACGCAGAAGAAGAAGAAGAAGAAAGATAAAAAGATGATGAAGAAGAAGAAAGAAGAAACATGATGAGGAAGAAGAATTGAAGGAGAAGAAGAAGAAACGTGAAGCTGAAGCAGAAGGAAGAAGGTTTGTTTCCTTAGATTATTATTATTAATCTTTATAATTCGTTACCTCTCGGCCTCTTCCACTGAAACGTGTCTGTCTTTGTCCAAATCTATTTTATTACCTGTAGAAGAAAACAAACATGAACAAAAAGCCTCTGATTCATTATTACATTAAGAACCATGAAGTTAAATGAAATCAACGTGTCAGATTAGATCAGTGCTCCTTTAATCCTCATGTGTTCATCTTAATCTATGGTTTATTTAGAGCGTTAGCGTTAGCTCCACGTTTGGTCTCCTCCACCGCAGCACAAACATTCAGCTGTTAACTCAAATGAATCCTGATCTGGATCTAACGGCTCCGTCATAACGACCTCCGGCTCGTTTCACAGACACATGACGCCGTCGCAGACGTAATCCACTTAAAACGTTTCTTCCTCACGCGGAAACGAGTAATTTGAAATTTAGCAGCTATGGCAACACGAGCAAACACGACGGAGACAAACAACAACTCATGAGTCTGGTTTTTATTTCTGGACCGTTTGGGAAGTTTTGTGTTTGTCTGCTCTAAGCTTCCTAAAAGCTTTTATGTTCTCAGCCTGATTCACACTAACAGGAAGTCGGACGATAACTTACCTATTATACATAAACAAATCTCGTTCCCCAACATTTTCCTCAACTCTTTCACCCAGTTCTTCACCTGCAACGCAAAGAACGTTTAAAGATTAAAGAGAGAAAACGTAAAAAAATGAACAAAAGAGACGAGGAAGAAAAAGAAAAACAACATTATTATTAACGTATATTAGTAAAATGTTGACAGAATAAAAGTTTTTATGACCTGAAAATGTTCAACTGCAAAAACGAGGTATAATTAGCCGTGAAGCTAGAAAGGGCTACCATTAGCTGTGGTGCTAAGAAGCTAGGAAGAGCTACAATAACAACAATAATAATTAGCTAGGAGACCAGAAAGCTAGGAATTGCTACCATTAGCTGTGAGCCTAGGACGCAACGAAGCGCTACAATTAGCTGAGAGGCTAAGAAGCTAGGAAGACGGAAAGAGCTACTATTAGCTGTGAAGCCAAGGAGTTAGGAAAAGCTGCTGTTAGCTGAGTAAGTGAGAGGCTAGTAACAGCTACTATTAGCAAGGAGGTGAGGAAGAGCTACTATTAGCTGGTAGGCTAGAAGCTATTAGCTGGTAGGCTAGAAGCTATTAGCTGGGAGGCTAGAAGCTATTAGCTGGGAGGCTAGAAGCTATTAGCTGGGAGGCTAGAAGCTATTAGCTGGTAGGCTAGAAGCTATTAGCTGGGAGGCTAGAAGCTATTAGCTGGTAGGCTAGAAGCTATTAGCTGGGAGGCTAGAAGCTATCAGCTGGGAGGCTAGAAGCTATTAGCTGGGAGGCTAGAAGCTATCAGCTGGGAGGCTAGAAGCTATTAGCTGGGAGGCTAGAAGCTATTAGCTGGGAGGCTAGAAGCTATTAGCTGGGAGGCTAGAAGCTATTAGCTGGTAGGCTAGAAGCTATTAGCTGGGAGGCTAGAAGCTATTAGCTGGGAGGAGCCGGTCGTCACCTTCTGAAATGAGTCTTCGTCTGTAATGTCGTACACTAGTACGGCTCCATTGGAGTCTCTGTAGTAGATGGGACCTAACGCGTGAAAGCGCTCCTGTCCCGCTGTGTCCTGTGAACGTACGAATAAAGTTTGGTTCAGTAAACAGTCTGATGACATCATGAGGACATCATGAGGACTAAAGGCTGTGACGTCCTCACCCATATGGCCAGGTTGACCCTCTTCCCTGTGATGTTGAGCTTCTTTGTGAGGAAGGACGCCTGCAGAGGAAGAGGAGGACAGACGTGAGGACATGACATCATTCAGACTGTCCAGGTGTGACGGATAAGACACAGATAAGATTAACAGTCTTCAGGTTAACTCAGCCTTGACCTGATGTCGTCCTGAGGCTCACGTCTCTAATGTCCGGACCAAAGCGCTGCACATGAACGCACCACACAGACTGAACCACAGCCAGATGCTTCCTGTGATCTGATGAAACACCTGATCACACCAGCAGGTGGCAGAGCTCTGTTTATTAAATGTAAACTAGTATGTAGTAGTAAACAGAAACGATGAGACGGCTTCAGGACAGAGACGTGAGGTGAAGAGGAATGAATGTGGATCAGCTGACTGACACGTCTGACCTCCAGCTAATGAGGCTGAAGAACTTTACCAGCCTTTACACAAGACGTTTCCACGTGACAACAATAAAACACACGGCGTTACGAAGGAGGAGGAGGAGGTAACCATGGTAACCTCTACTAATCATCATCAGGTGAGGGATGGAAACGATGGAGGAAGAACAACAATTGGAGACAATGTGGACAGAGACGATGGAGACGTGGAGACAGAGGGATGCGGAGACATCCTGGTCGTCTTCTAAGACTCTAGACATTCAGGACTGGAGGAGGACATGGAGGAGGAGGACGAGGAGGAGGACGAGGAGGAGGACGAGGAGGAGGAGGAGGAGGACGAGGAGGACGAGGAGGAGGACGAGGAGGACGACGAGGAGGAGGACGAGGAGGAGGACGAGGAGGAGGACGAGGAGGAGGACGAGGAGGACGACGAGGAGGACGACGAGGAGGAGGACGAGGAGGAGGACGAGGAGGAGGACGAGGAGGACGAGGAGGAGGACGAGGAGGAGGAGGACGAGGAGGAGGACGAGGAGGAGGACGAGGAGGAGGACGAGGAGGAGGACGAGGAGGACGAGGAGGAGGACATACTTCCAGCTACTCTTCCTCCCTCTCTTCTTCTTCTGTTCTATTTCCAGTAGATGTGATGGTCTTGATGCTTCTTTTTATTTTATTAAACGATAGCAGCAGATTTAAATGAGCGATTCGTTGCCTCATAATGAACGATGAGATCATCATCATCCTCATCTCATCATCTACAGCCGAGCTCACCACGCTTCCTCTGACCCTACAACCTCTGATCACCATGACGACGATGATGATGATGATGATCATGATGACGAAGAGCAGCCGTGAACGACTCTGAGCGTCATGTGAGTGAAACGAGTCTGGACCATGTGACCCTGAAGAGACCTGGAGGCGTCTCATCACCCTCCTCTACAAACACAGACTCATTCATTAAAAAACCCTGCTCTGAAACTTTTCATTATCATTATTATTATTTACTGTTTCACAACTCAGTCCAACCACACCACGCTAATATCACAGAGATACTGTTAGCTGGAGGCTAGGAGGAGCTACTATTGGCTAGGAGGCTAGGAGGAGCTACTATTAGCTAGGAGGCTAGGAGGAGCTACTATTAGCTAGGAGGATAGGAGGAGCTACTATTAGCTAGGAGGCTAGGAGGAGCTACTGTTAGCTGAGAGGCTAGGAGGAGCTACTGTTCGCTGAGAGGCTAGGAGGAGCTACTATTAGCTGAGAGGCTAGGAGGAGGTACTATTAGCTGAGAGGCTAGGAGGAGCTACTATTAGCTGAGAGGCTAGGAGGAGCTACTATTAGCTAGGAGGCTAGGAGGAGCTACTATTAGCTAGGAGGCTAGGAGGAGCTACTATTAGCTGAGAGGCTAGGAGGAGCTACTATTAGCTGAGAGGCTAGGAGGAGCTACTATTAGCTGAGAGGCTAGGAGGAGCTACTATTAGCTGAGAGGCTAGGAGGAGCTACTATTAGCTGAGAGGCTAGGAGGAGCTACTATTAGCTGAGAGGCTAGGAGGAGCTACTATTAGCTAGGAGGATAGGAGGAGCTACTATTAGCTAGGAGGCTAGGAGGAGCTACTATTAGCTAGGAGGATAGGAGGAGCTACTATTAGCTAGGAGGATAGGAGGAGCTACTATTAGCTGAGAGGCTAGGAGGAGCTACTATTAGCTGAGAGGCTAGGAGGAGCTACTATTAGCTAGGAGGCTAGGAGGAGCTACTATTAGCTAGGAGGCTAGGAGGAGCTACTATTAGCTGAGAGGCTAGGAGGAGCTACTATTAGCTGAGAGAAGCTACTATTAGCTGAGAAGCTAGGAGGAGCTACTATTAGCTAGGAGGCTAGGAGGAGCTACTATTAGCTAGGAGGAGCTACTATTAGCTAGGGGCTTTCGAGGAGCTACTATTAGCTAGGAGGAGCTACTATTAGCTAGGAGGAGCTACAAAGCGTCGTACAGAGCCGTCCTCTCCTGAATCAGCTGACCAGTTGTTTGACACTTCATATTGTTGTAGAAATAATTGAGGATTTCAATTTGTTTTTCACTTCCTGTTTGGAGAAACGTGATCTTTTAACGTCATGGTGCAGATTCGTCTTCCAAGAACCTGGAAGTGAAAGCAGCTCCAAGAAGTAATTCATACACCTGAATGAAAGCTAAGCGGCCGTGAGCTGATCTCAATGGCAGACGCTGCAGGAGTGACGCAAACACAAATACTCCGAGGTGTTCAACCGCAGATTACACAAACTCACATGGAAATGCTGCACAACACTTTCCCACCACTCGTCCTTTCCTGGAAACGTGAGCATTAAGTTACAGCCACAGTTTAACGTTGTGAAACATCCTCTGACAATGAAGCTGATAAAGACTCTTTATCTTTCTGTGTAAACTCAAAAGACAAACATGATTTAAAAAAGTAGATTCTCTTATTAAACTAAACTTCTCCAGGCCACACATGAGATACTGTTCATTTCCTGATATAGAGTCTAGTCATGAACCTTTACTGGTGTCCTCTACAGTCAGGTGACACTGGAAGGTGAGGCAGTCAATTCGTCTGACCAATCAGAGGCCTCCTACCATAGTTACTGTTACTAAGGTGCCTCTGGTTATAAATAGATTGAGCAGGTAATTAAAAACATAAAAATAAAAACAGATCAATCAGATTCAAATGTGAGGACGACGAGGAAGTCAACAGCAACAAATGTTTCAGTAATGTTTACTATCTATTTAGCATTAATAGATTTAGCTATAAATGCTAAACAGCATCCCTTTAGATCTAACTACAGACCCCTGGCTCCAGAGTAGCTAGCTAATAGCATCCAGAGCTAACGAGGAGGTGACAAAGATGACCTACATCTGTTTTTTATTGTATTTTATTGCATCTATTTTTTTAATGTTTGCTTCTTATCTCCTGTGTGCAACGCTGAGTGATAAATAAGATAATTATCTTATCTTAGCTTAGCATGCTAACGTTGGCAGATGTCGTAACAGGTACTTGTCATTTAATAAGTTTTCTTATTTCCTCCATTGTACCCACATGAGTTTTAAATGAGTGTAGATTATTGTAAGTGAACAGAGCTTGGATTGGCTAACAGTAGTTAGAGGGGCGTGGCTTAATAAAGGCGTAATTAAAGGGTTAAAATATTTGTTTTATTTTACTGCAAAAACTAAAAATTATGAAATAATTAAAAGTTCTCAGGGCGGATAAGGTTTTGTAAGTGAATAGAGCTTTGACTGGCTACCATTTGGCTAACCCTAGCTAACAGTTACACAGGGGGGCGGGGCTTGATAAAGGGTTCGTTTTTATTTTATTTTACAACGAAAACATTTTCTAAAATGCAGAAAAAAATAAAAGTTATCGGCGCAGACGTGTCAGCTAATCGAGGCTAAGGTTCTGGAGACAAGTTGAGCTTTGACTAGCTACCGTTTGGCTAACCCTAGCTAGCAGTAACACAAGTGGGCGGGGCTTGACACAAGGGCAGTTACAGGGTTCAATTTTATTTTTATTTTAATTCAACATATATCCAAAAATGCAGCAATAATTTAAAGTTCTCGGTGCTTTATGTGCAGACGTGTCGTCGTGTCATCTGTCGTGTCAGCCCCGGGGCCCCCGTGGAGCTCTGTCCGGCCCTGCTGACAGCACCTCTGGACACGCACCTGACTTTCACTCGGGATCATCCCGGTTAGACGGGCAGCTCCGGTTTCGCAATAGCTCTGCTCTCCCGAGACACCTCGAGTTAACAATCACGCGTTCACACAGACCAGTGACAGATACTGAAACACGAGCCCAGAGCCCTGATTTCCCCCACGAGCCGCCCCGGCTGTCACGGCTCCGGGGCGGCTCGGCGGCGGCGGCTCCCCGGCTGTCACGGCTCCGGGGCGGCTCGGCGGCGGCGGCTCCCCGGCTGTCTTACCTGTAGAGTTGTGATGTGTTTGTCGTTGAATTTGTTCTCGCAGTACCGCAGCACCAGCGACGTCTTGCCCACGCAGCCTTCCCCCAGTAACACCACCTTGAACGAGTAGGTCTTGCCGCTGCTGCCGGCCGCTCCCGCTGCCGCCATGGCTGGCAGTTTATCTCGGAAATCTTCAACCAAAACAGGCGTTATCGAGCTAGCGATGCTAAAGCTAACCCCGTCGGAACTGAAGTCCTGCGCAGCTCACATCGGCTTCTGACTTTAAAAAAAAAAGGAGCTAAAATCATGAGAAGAAGACCTCGACAGCGCTCAGGAACCCGGCTCTTATCAGTGTGAAGACACGGCTGTGAGGGAAGCGGATCTAAACGGGATCCAGTTCCCGTCTCAGCTTGATGCGAAAGCCTGGTTTTCACCCAACTAATGGCGTCTCTCAGAGCTAGCAGTTAGCCGGCTAGTTCAGCCCAAGATCCTCTATGTCAGGAAGGATGTCTCACTTACACCTACGTAAACAAGCGACAGTCCACACATCCTGTTTTCTATGACCC